>JAQZBX010100413.1:0-11368 GCA_029593785.1 Cabassous unicinctus | reverse complement strand
GGGGGTGGGGGAGCTATAGCATAGCTGTGCCGGGAGACCCCCTCACCTTCCCCCACCCTACCCCAGGCGGGAGCGCTCCAAGGTGCCCTACATCGTCCGGCAGTGTGTGGAAGAGGTGGAGAAGAGGGGCATCGAGGAGGTCGGCATCTACCGGATATCAGGGGTGGCCACCGACATCCAGGCGCTGAAGGCTGTCTTTGATGCCAGTGAGTCTGGGAGGGCCCAGCTGGGGCCGCGGCAGGAGGAGGCGCCCCAGCAGGCTCGCAGGGCTGGTAGGAGAGCTCACTGGAACCAGGCGCCCTTCCCCATGGAGAAGCCTGGACCAGTCGATGGCAAAGGGGCCTCAGTCTGTGGCCTTTGGTCCAACGTGGCATTTTCTCATGTAATCCCCCTCCCTGCCAGATAAGGATACGAGGCTCCATGGGGTCAAGTCACGTGTCCCGGATTACCCAGCTTATAGGTGTTGAGGCTGGATTTAAACTCAGATCTTTCCGATTCCACCCACAGTCCACATTCCTGACTTGCTAATTTCTGGGTGCCTGGAGGGCTAGAAGGAAATTAAAGAGCTTTGAGCCTGGGCTTGCTGCTCAGGCTCCCTCCTGGCTGTCTTCAGGGCCCTGAGTGCCCTTTGAAGGGTCAGTTCTGCTTCAGGGATGCTGACCTTTCTGGTTTCTTCTTTGTCTCCCCCTTCTCCTGCTGGTGTTCAGGCTATAGAGCAGTGAGCACCCAGTAGTCAGGAAACCTGAGCTGGTGAGGATTCTGTTGGGAGCCAAGAGCAAGGAATAGCTGGTGGCTCTGATAGGTGTCCCTGGGCAGCTCCCAGGCAGACATGGTGGGGGATCCTGGGACAGAGGACAGGACGGGGGCTGGGGACATGCTGGCACATGGCTCCTCTGTGTGGCCTGGAAGCTGAGGCTTTGCTGGAACATGATTTTGGGTATAAAAAACTTGAGTTCCTTCCAGATAAGGACTTGGCAGTGGGGAGATTCCCGTCAGGAGGAGGGTGCCTGCCATGTGGTATGGATGTGGATGATGGAATTGTGCTCCCCTCCCCCCACCCCCCACGGAGCCGAGCCACTGACAACCCCTGGGAATTACCTACATCCTGAATGGGTGCGGGTGCTCCTGGCCAGGCTGTCTCAGGATGTGTGGAAGAGGTGGCCGGGGACCGCCTGCCCCGTTGGGGGCTAGCGGGAGAGATGGATGGTCATGAGGCCGGCGTAGGCACCTGACTGCGTGTTGCCCTGCAGACAACAAGGACATCCTGCTGATGCTGAGCGACATGGATATCAACGCCATCGCCGGCACCCTCAAGCTCTACTTCCGGGAGCTGCCCGAGCCCCTCCTCACAGATCGGCTTTACCCTGCCTTCATGGAGGGCATCGGTGAGACCCCCGGGCATCCTGAGGGGGAGTGTGGCTGAGCCCCCTGACCAGCAGAGAAAGGAGAGAAGACAGCGGCAGCTGCCCTTGATCACTGATCCTCCCGGCACACCAGGGCCACGTGGCCGAGTGCCCAGAGGGCGAGGTCTGGCCTCTGGGACCTGCTCCAGAGCCCAGACCCTCTCCCCTCACTGTCCCTACGGGATTCCCTCTGTGCTTCCTACTTGGATACTGACTTCCTTACTTGCAACATCGGCATCCAGGGAAAACTGCCCTGAGGTGGGTGGGCAGGGGCCGGCACCCCAGAGCCAAGGGGGAGCCTGGTTAGAGGGAGAGGGCACCTGAGCTGGCTTGTGCTGAGCCTTCCAGAAGGCCCTGTCTCAGCTCCTCAGCTGAGCGCCTGCCTCTACCCACCTGGGCCAAATCCAGGCCGGCACATATCCCTCCTGGAGGAGATCAGGGCTTCAGCCATGGGGAATGAGGAACCCCGAGGAAGACTGCTCATGCCCGTTTTCCAGTATCGGGGGTGATTAGGGGAGAAAACAGTCACCGCATTGGCAGCAGACGCATCTGTGTCTTAAATGTAGCCTTAAAGACCAGGGCTGGGGAATGGCCCAGCGGAAAGGCCCCTGCAGGGAGGGGAATCTGTACCCCCACCCACAGCCCACCAGCCAGCCCTCTGGCTGAGTACCACATACCAGGTCCTTCCTGGAGGCTCTGCCCCCCTGAACACCTGGCATCCTGGGCCCTCCCTCAGGGCCCCATAGCCTCATGACCACGGGGGCTCTGGACTGGGCTATGAACCCCCCCATGCCCTGGGAGCCAAGCTCCACTCTAGCCCCTTCTCTCCCCCCAGCCCTGTCAGACCCTGCTGCCAAGGAAAACTGCATGATGCACCTGCTCCGCTCCCTGCCCGATCCCAACCTCATCACCTTCCTCTTCCTGCTGGAACACTTGAAAAGGTAACAGGGCCCCAGGGGGCAGCTCAGAGAGGGGCCCACCCAGAGGAGACCAGGGTCCTCAGAGCAGGGCCCGGCAGAGTGGACAGGTCTCGCTGTGGGCCCTCCTCCTCTCCTCTCACCGTGGGCTCTGGCCTCTGCTGGGCCGTCCGTAGCAGGGTGAGAGTCTGCTTTTCAAATTCTCACACTCAAATTCCTCTATTCTGAGAAATATTTGGGTTCTGACAGCAACTTCAAATATTGGCCATAGAATGCTTACAATGGCAGGGCTGGAGCCAAGGACTATAGTTAGGTTTCATCAGGGGTCCCACCCTATCAGTGGTTCATTCAGTCAACTTAATTTTAATGAAATAGCATTGGTGCACTGAAAGCAGTAAGCGTGAGTGGTGTTGGTTGTTGGATTACACACAGACATGTGTACTGGGTTACAATGGGTTTGTTACTGTGAATCATGGTCAAAAACGTTTGAAACCCATTGGTCTAGAGCACATCTCATTTTCCAGATAGAGAAACAGAGTCCCCAAGACAGCAGAAGCTTCCTTGGGTTAGCAGTAGGTCTGTCCCTAGAACCCACATCTCTCAAATCTTAAACTAAGGCCCTTCTCTCACCCCTACCACTTCCCACCCACACACATGCACACTTAAGTCAAAGCAAGAGCTGCTGAAGCTGAAGGCTGCAGCAAAGCTCAGAAGTAAAAGTGGCCTTGGAGGTGCCTCGTGCCTCACTTCTAAGCCCAGGACTGGGCATGAGTAGGGAAGTCACTGGGTGTCCCTTAAAAACCTACTTGCCCACCAGGACCAGAGAACCCCCAAGAGGGGATGTGAGGAGGTGAGGAGGCTGCTTGTGGAGCTCAGCCCCATCAAGCCCTCAGGCTGGGGGTTCAGCCAGGCCAGCTCAGAGGGGAGCAGAGTCCTGGGAGTGGCTGAGACTGGTATCTTGTTTTTCCCATTATGAGACACTTTTCCCACTGGCTTGGCCAGGACCGAACCCCTAACCAAATCCCAAATAGTTTGGCAAGCATTGGGGGGAAGAGGGTGACACATACAGATGGAGTGGGAAAGGAAAATTCATTAGGTTTTCCACCCTGGGAACTGGGCACAGTCTGTTCCCACATCTGGGCCCCTGGCCGGGCTGTGTGTGTGTGTGCGTGTGTGCGTGCTCACTGGGCCAGCAGGCCACACAGCTGCCTCCTGGCATGACCATGTTTGTCTGCCTGTTTCCAAAGCAGTCAGGGGACACAGCGTGGCTCCTGCCTGCAGGGTGGGAAGCATGGGGAGTGGGGTGAGGGGCGCTGCTTAGGGAGGGTGGGTCTCCGTCCCAGAATCATTTCTGAGGACTGGGGGAGGCCCAGAAAGTTGGCTGTACTGGGCCAGCTTGGGCCCCAGCATCAGATGGCAGCTCCTATCAGGTATCTGGCCTAAGAGAAGGGGGGTGGGCTCCAAAGGGAGGCAACTCTGGGGTCCCAGAAGGCTGACCCTTCAGGGAAGGCATAGGACAGCCCCTGGGCTCCAGCTGGGGTTAGGGCTGCTCCTGCCACATCACTCAGGTCTAGTTAGCACCAGCTGCCCAAGCCCTCCCTACCACCTTCCCCCTGCCCAGCCATGAGGACTCTTCCTCCAGGCTACTTTCCACAGCGTGATGGTGGGTAAACAGCAGGGTGCTTAAGGGCATGGAATCTGGAGGCCTGCCTGGTCCAAATCCAGCTGTGACCTGGGGCAGCTTCACTTAACCTCTGTATACTTCAGGCTCCCCATTTGTAAAAAGGGGATGATTATAACAGCACCTACTTCCAAGGCTGTGTTGAAGATGAGTTTCAGGGAAAGCTCTTAGCATAGTAATACTATGATCTCTAAGGAGCCTGAGGGCCCTTCTCTCTCTCTCCAGTTGCCTTCAGGAACTGGGAATAGGTTAGGGAATGTACTGGGACATAGCTGGGGTCACAGGCCCTGGCTCAGGGAACTCAGAGTAGCTGTTTTCTTCTTTCTTCTCTCGCTCCCTTCTTTTCAGGGTTGCTGAAAAGGAACCCATCAACAAAATGTCCCTTCACAATCTGGCTACTGTGTTTGGCCCCACGTTACTGAGACCCTCAGAAGTGGAGAGCAAAGCACACCTCACGTCAGCTGCAGACATCTGGTCCCACGATGTCATGGCACAGGTACCGCCAGCACTGCCTGGCCTGGGGCGCACAGAGCAGTGAGCCAAGCCCCCCCTTAGGGGTGGAGAGAGAACAGCTCAGGGACCCCCTTTCCCCCTGGGCAGCTGGGTTGATAGTCTGTAGGATGTCACCACAGGTAGGGCCATGGACAGTCCTGTCCCTCCCAGACCAGGAGCCTGGAGAATGTTTGCTTCAGGTGCTGACTGCCTTCCCAGGAGTGCCTCAGTCTCAGACAGCAAGCCCAGGAGTACAGGGAACATTTGGGGCCTCATGCATGGATGCTCTGGGATTGCTTCTGGGGCCAGGAAGCTTCCCTGGGATCCCTCCAGGACCAGAACCGGGGTCAGTCTGGGGCAGGGCTGCCAAGGCAAAGGCAACCTCGTAACCAGGTAGGAGCTAGGACTGAAGCCTGGGCAGCTGCACCAGGCCCCCCCACCCTCTGCCCTGCAGCGCCCAAGGAAGAGGATGTGGCCTGAGGCAGCCCTGGGTGGAGAGGTGGGGGGGTGGGGGTCAACACAGCTTTGCCCGCAGTCCAGGGATGGTTTCTTTTCAACGGATCAGAGGAGGAAGGCTAAGAGGACAAGACCCCCAGCCTGTTTCCCCTGTTTCCCCACAGGTCCAGGTCCTCCTCTACTACCTGCAGCACCCTCCCATTTCCTTCGCAGAACTGAAGCGGAACACACTGTACTTCTCCACCGATGTGTAGCCTGAGGCAGGGGCAGCTGTAGGGGGTGGCCAGAGCCAGCCTCTCCAGCCTGGGGGCCCAACACAGACTTGAAAGACTGCAATAGAAAAATCCCAAACCCAGCAGGCCAGATGACAAAGGAAGCCAATTTCCAAGAACTGGAATCTGTGCGTCTTTTGTGCCACCTTGTACAAAGCCAGCCCATCCGGCCCCAGCCCTCGCCGCCATCCCCCCAGCTCCTGCCCTCTGTATCTCTAGTTGTGTCTAATGCTCCGTGCTGTTCGGCAATTGTTTTATGTATATTTGTCATGCAGAAAAGGTAGTGACCAACCCGGTCTGGGCGCAGACAGCCTGCTTTGTTCTTTCATTTCCTCCAACACTTTCTTTCCTTCTCAGTCCAGTGCAAGGGCTTTCATTTTGCTCCGTGTAACTGCTGCCAGCTTATCCTCTCTTGGCCCTGCTCCCAGACTGCAGTCTCCTGGCAGCCTCCCCTTGGTTTTCCTCCACCCACTCCTCCCTCTCGGCCTGCCCGCATGCATGCGCAGCCTCAGTTTTCACTCCATCACCTCAGAAGTTCTGAAGCGGCCCTGGGTGCGCTGGCAGTGGCGGTAGGCCTGCCGCTGCCACTGCTGCCCCAGCCGTCTCCCAGCTCTCCGCCTGTGGAAGCACACTGCTTTGCCTTGCGGCCTGTGCAAATGTTGGATAAGGAGACAGAATCACACCTATCCCCAGCACAGACCTGGAGAGCTGTTTTCTGGAATTTTCCATTTGAGACTCTCTATTTCTGGGGTTTATCCAGTCTGTCTCCTGCCTACCAGTGAGGCATCTTTGACTGTTTTCACTTCTACTGCTTTTCATTTCTTTTTCCCTGGTGTTCTATTTCCTTTGAGTGTAAAAACAAGTGACCTGCTATCGAGATAGCAGGAGGGTCAGGAAGGAATCTGGGGGGCGGAAGCGGGGGGGGGGGAGTAAGGTTGAAGAGTCGGAAGCAGCTCTTGGTAGCAAGGAGTTGTAGTGGCTTTTCTAGTGGAGCCAGACTTCCTGGAGGGCAAGTGCTGTGGCTGAAGCAGGTGTGCAGAACCAGGCAGGCTCCATCCAGGAGGTAGGGCCTTCACCTGGCACTTCTCGTACCTCATGGTACTTTTGCCTTAGCTTTTACACATTCTCCACAGCCAAGCACTGCCACGGGGCAGGCCTCACTGCTGTGTGAGCCCAAGGGCCTTGAGAGTAAGGCACAGTACAGTAGTAGTCAGCTGTCTGTGCTGCCCCCATCCCCACCCCAGCTCCTAGATGCAGCTTTCTGGTGAACTCTGGGAAATCCCAGAGGTAGGGAAAGATGAGGAAGCACAGGCCCCTGCCTCCGTTGGGACTAGGTTTTGCTGGGGCCTCCTTGTTGATATTCTTCTCCGGAGTAGGGGACCAGCAGGTTCAAAACCAACCTTGAGACTCACTGTTCGGTACTGGAAAGGGGTGAGCTGTGTCCCCCAAGGTCAGTTTTCCGTCTGAGCAGTGGCTGCCAGCCTGTGGCAGTTAGTCTGAGAGGGCAGAGTCCCCCTAGTGGCAGGGACTTGAGCTATAGCATGCAGCAACCTGGCTCTCCTATGAGGAAGAGGGGAAGTTCTAGGCCCTCAGGATTGGGAGAGTAGCTGCCATACCTTGTACTCAGGGCCATGTCTTGAAGAAGGGTTTGCCAGCCCCAAAGCTGTAGTGCTTGCTTGGGAAGAGGCAGGGCCCTTTCTGATCAGTGTTTACACCTGTTGCCCAGATGCTGGGCAGAAACGGTACACATTTTGTGCACATCCAAGGAAAGAGATGCCTAAGAGGGAAATACTGACTACCCAGCTGCCTGTTAGCAGCTTAGCAGGGAGCCCTGCTCCTAGGAATGAGAGAGGAAGGTGAAAGAGCACTGCTTGGGTCTAAAGATCCCGGTGCCTGACTATTCCTGGGGTCTGCTCAGCACTCAGGAGTTGGTGTGTGGCATGGGAGGCTCTTGCTTGCTTCCCAAGCGATTGACAGTAATGATCTGGAGGCTAGTTACAGCCCAAAGTGGTTGCCTCCCACCTCCCAAATACCAATGGAAAAAGAGAAGGAAATGTTTGCTTCTCAGCATCAGGTAGCTTCTGCAGCCCCCAAGCTTGCTTAGGCAATGTGAGGACAGGGGGAAGGCTGGGAGGGCTGAGAAATGCAAAAGGCTCTTAATATTTATAAATTCTATCCCCACAGTGGGGAGGGGCGGGTACTAGACCTGGATTAAGCTGCACCAAGGAAACGCCCCGTGGGTTCTCCTGAGACAGGGACTGTGCAGCCCAGAACCCCTAGCCACTGTGCACAGCAGGTCAGGCTGTGCCAACAGGAGCCCGGCAGACAGGCCATGGGGATCCCAGCTGTGCCCATCCTTGCCGGGCCATGGCTGAGGGCTGCTAGGAGTTTTTGCTGATACAGGTAGGATGGGACCCCTTCATTAATATTTGACTTTAATAAGTTGGTAAGGATATTTTTTTTTTGTCTATGTTCTGTTTAAACTTATGTAGATTATTATAAATTGATGTAAACCATGTGAGAGGAAAATATTAATAAAAAATGCAAAGTCCCAACATTTGCACAAAACTCAGCCCTGTGGTATGGATGTTTGTATTCTCAGTAGTCCGGGGAAGACCACCAATCTAAATATTTAACACTTCCAGCTGTGAGCGTCCAGGAATCTATTTACCTAGTTAGCTCCCCTTGAGCCTTCTCTTTGGCCCACAGGGAATGGGGCAGCGTGGTGGGGGAGGTGGCCAACCCCTCTCCTTGCTCTTCATAAAGCCTCAGGTTAACCAGGGTTTCTGGCCTCACCTCCAGCATCCCTAAGTATAAATGCCACCCTCCCCCTACCCCCAGCACCTGGCCATCAGTATGCCTCAGAGAGATGGCAGGAAGCTGTCCACTGAAGAGGCTTCTTACTTTATGTTTACGTCTTCCTTGGAAGTGGCAGGCCTTTGGAGCAACCTTTTGGTCTCATTTCTGACTGCCCCCCAGAGGGCCCCGCCTTCCTTTAGGAAAGCCAACGGGGTTAACGTAGGTCCCACCGGCCTCGGCCATTGGACACTGTTTATTGTGGAGATCAGGAACAGATGTCTCTGAAAATTGGTGTTTGGTTTATGAGCTCATACTAGCTCCCTGGCCATCTAAAACAGGAAACTATTCATCTTCTCTCTTGATTGAATAGTCAATGTGGACAATGCTCAGTTTATTGAACTGATGGCTACTGACAGCCCCAGGACTTTTCTTTTGCAAGGAAGTAATGAGGGGCAGCACTTCTTGTATTTGGTTTTTCAGCATGCTTGATCCCACGTAATAGACTGGCTAGTAAAAAGATCCTAGGCAGCCTAGCACTTTTGCCCTTGCTCTCCAGGTGCTTATAGGTGATTTATTTAGAGACAGTATAGGAAACACTTAAGAGTCCTAGGGATGCTCCAAACAGCATAGCAGTTGGAAGCTCATGCCTGTGAGCTATTATATACAATTCACCATAGAAGGACATGAGTCCCGTGTGCTAGCTCACATTCCAAAGTCAACAGCAGACATGGCTGGAGGGAGGTGTTACCAGCTGTGTTTGACATCATCACTCACATACAAATACAAGCTTAGCATGCCTGGACATTTAAGCTGAGTCTTTGAATTCTGGTTAATGGTGGGTGGGCTAGGAAATAGCAGATAAGGGGGAAGAAAGCAACAGAAGAAAAAGCAGAGGAATTACTGTACAGTAGAAAAAAAGGAGAACCATTACCATAGGCTGAAGGTGGCCAGAATTTTAGGGCCTCCACGAAACCCCAAAGGAAGGAAGGATCACTGGTGGATCCCAATCATAAAAGGCTATTTTCTGCCTATGTCACACATCTGGGCTGAGCTATGTTATCAGAAAAAGGCCACTGGGTCAAGTAAAAAACACTAGTATTTCAAAACAAAAAACACTGGTACCAGAGAATAAGGGTCGTGGTGAACAGCCCCCCAACAACATCTGCTCTCAGCCAAAGCTGCTGTGATTCAATCACCAGGACGAAGACAGCAGAGTCCTTCAGCATGTGTCCTTGAGCCAGGCCTGGTCCAGTGGTCAGGTCATGAAACCAATATGTGGTTCAGCAACCTGCAGGCATGCCTACCAGCCAGCCTATGGGAGGGCTCCATAGAAGAGGCCAAGAGGACTTACACATGGAATTTCAACACATCCTAGGGAGTGGCTAGACTGGGCTCCTGGGGGCACAGGAGCTGGCCAATCTGGCTGAGGTTAACACAGTATTCTACAAACCCTAGAATGTAACACGCCCGTACTTCTCAGGAGCTGTTGCACTCTTTCCCTTCTTTCGGTATCCAATCTTTGGGCCATTTTGGAATTGTGGAATGTGAAAATTAAAACAACAAAAAAACAATCTTTAAACTGTAACATACACACACACACACATATATATAGTAACAAGGATGGCAGAATACTAAACAAAATGACACAATTGGTTGGATGTCATGAATTTACTTCGCCCTGCCCAGATATGTAAGATAAACGAACGCACTGAGTTCCAAGGTAGAACATGTTCCTGGGTATAGGCAGAGAACATTGACACCTCTGTCTCCATAGTACCAAACAATCCAGAGTACCAGTTGTGGTCAGGACTGAACCTCTAGGGAGCCTAATTCCTAAAAGGCAACACATTATCTCCTGATCTTGCACTAAGAAGAGACTCTGGCCACGGCACATCCCCCCATAAAGCTCTGGCTGTAGTCCAGGAACAGCAGCACAGAGTGGGGCTGCTCAGAAAGCTGGAGACAGATCCCAGCCAGGCAGCTCCCTTACAACACCAACAAAAAGAGGGAAAACATATGTCTTCAATCTGTCAAGCAAGTGCCCTGGAGTGGTGCAGAAACTTCTCCACAGAACAGCTCTGATACTGAGCTGGTGTCAGCCTTCCCCACAGGGAATTATTCTCACCGTAGGTAATAATCAATTGCAGCAGAGAAAGCAGCAAAACCTCCACAACCAATGACTCCAGCCTTCAAGCCAGCTGTAAAACAAACAGAAATCACTTATTACTCGTGGTGACAGATGTTGGTCAGGTTACAGTCATGAAAATTTGCACACCCACAGCTGCAAGGAAACCAACTGAAGTGTTCTAAATCATTTCACCTACCACTGATCTTCAACGAGACCACATGTAATATCTAATCCAGCTTGCTTTATCTAACTGTACATTCGTTTGACTTTTCTCAACCCAAAGAATTAGTATCTCCAGTTTCATGGAAATAGCCCCTTACACGCAGGAATCTGGTTAAGAGAACCAGCCCTTGGAATCAAATGAAAGCATATGGTCTTTTACCCTGATTTGTTTATGTTATAAATTCCTGGGAAGGTGATCAAAGCAGTCCTGGAGGGAGCTCAAAGAGGCTCTGACAACGCTGAGAGATGGGAAGACCAAAGGAGAAGTTACTCTATAAATCATAAATGGCTGTTTGAGGGCCAAAAGCAGGTTTTAATGAAAACAAATCATCCTCACTCTCAGATAATGAGAAAGTGCTTTTTGCTCTGGGTAAGTGGCCCAGCAATGGTTACTTCTTCTATGGAAAGTCAAGTCATTGAGTCCCAACACTACAAACTCTTGATAACACATGTTAACGGGAGAAGTGGCAGGAAATCGGTCTGTTTCCTTGTTTACAGCTGATAATCTTAACATTTCTAGAACACCTGTGTGAGGTTTTTAATGTGTAGAAATCTAGAAATACCCAACCACAGAAAGATATTACCATAGTAACTTACACACAAAATTTTAAAAATTGTATAGCATTATTAAGAAAAATGCTTAAGTACTTGAAATGCATGCAGCTGAAATTAAAGCAGAACTTGGGTGGACAAATGGCCTATACAAGGCTGAAGGGGACCTCGCTATGCTTCCCAGATATCCTGGATGTCAACCCGCACCAGTGATTACTTACTGTGAGGAAGTTCTTCTTCCTGTGTTCTATATATTCAATATGACAGCAGCTCTTTTTCACTAAGGTAGATCTATATCAGTGGTTCTCAACCAGGGGTGATTTTGCCCTCCAGAGGACAGTTGGCAATGTCTGGCGACATTTTGTGTGTGTGTGTGTGTGTGTGTGTGTATGTATGTTATATACATGTTGGCACAATACAGTTTTTTGTTTTTTTTTTACCAGGAG
>JAQZBX010100412.1:0-11367 GCA_029593785.1 Cabassous unicinctus | reverse complement strand
GAGATAAAAATCACTTATCCACTCCCCCTTTCCCACAAACCAAACCAAGAGGATTCCCATAGGGAAAATGTCTAACTCAAAAGCTCCTCCCTTAGGGACAGGGGGCATGTCATTCTCTTAAAGTGGAAAACAAATGTCAAGTCTCTCCCCAGTGGAGATTCTCTCAACACCCCAACTGGTGGCAAAACTTCTGCAAATGAATACAGATAAGACATACACACATACACACACATACACACACACCTTTTAGACCTTCTTGCAGCAGCCAAAGAGCTGAATCCCAGTGCCTAGCCCTCCAACTTCAGTGCTCAAAGCTAAGGGAGAGGCAGCAGGGAAGGTAAGGATCTAACCTCAGGAAAAAGTTCCTCCTATCCCCACTTCCTGCTGGGACCAGAGGGATTCGAACAAGCTAGGGGTGAAAATGCTGGCACCCCAGGGCATTTCTGGCTCTACTCTAGTCTCTCTGGGAATTCTGACCCCTCTCCACTCTTCAATTCTTCTCAGATGTGGACTGCACAAGAGTTTGCAGCTATCTCCACATCACTGCCAACCTTACCAAAGGCCTTACAAATTCAGCTCAACTGAAAAGTAGGCAAGAAGGAAGGAGGAGAAACCGTGGAGGCGACCTGCCATCTGCCAAGCCTTCCTCTCAGGAGACTGGGGACTGTAGTCCATGGCTCTCGCTCCAGGGTGCTACATTCAATATATCCAGGCACAGGCAGGCAAACAGGCCCAGGAATCACCAATATCCCAAACTCCCTAAGAGCCAGTTGTCACCCACTTAAATGCCCCTGCCCTCCCTCCTCCTGTGCTCCCCACCACAGCACACACATTTCAAGTAATAGAAAGTTGTAGCAGTAGTTGTCACTAGCTCACATTGGTCCATGCCTGTCCTGAGGAAGGTTACAGCAGATCAATCATAAACCAGTAAGGGTTACATAGGCAGGGTCCCTCTACAGGCACTGATAGGGTACGGACATCACCACCCTATAACTGAGAAATGGTGGGTTCCTAGAAGTAAGAACCTTTTCCAGTTCATGACTTTAAATACAACAACAAAAAAGGAATGAGTTCCCTCTGTCAAGTGAATTTCAATTAGGACAACACTGGCAAAGGAAGGGGTAGGGGGACAGGCTAGGGAGAAGGGTAAGTGCTGATGACTGGCCCAGCTGCTCCTCCTCCCTCTACTATCTGTCCTCTTCCACCAGGCCAGGCACCTCAGACAATTGTCCCCACCCCACCCTTCCTCCTCACCATTTCCTACCTGCTCCACACAAGGCCTCCCACACAGGAACCAAGCACAGATGTCTGATAGACGGTCTCCTCTTTCACGACTGTTTTGCAGCCCACTCTGTTGAAGAGTAATTAGGGCTACAGCCTGGGCTGTGACTAAAACAGTCAGATCAAGGATACAAACACCAACCTTCCCAGGAGGAGAAAGAAGGCGGATGGTGAGGCTGGGTCACGCCTCCTTGGCTGGTTTGGTTTTGTACCTGAGTATATGAATTCTTCAATGGAAACCCTCATTACCGTGGTACAGGGCTCTGCGTCCCTCACATCGCCTGCATGGAGAACAGTGCAGTCCTTGGTGATGAGCAGGAACCCTGCTAGCTATGGCTTTGGGCTCCACCTCACCATCTTAACCCCTTCAGCATTCAGACCTGCCTGTTGCCCAGGAAGTGTTGGTCTAGAGCACTGCACTGAAAGATGGTTCTTTAAGGATGCTGATCTAACTTGGAGCTGTGTACTGTTCAGTACAGGCCAGGCAGATTTCTGCTTCCACACTTTTGTTCATGTATTTCTCATTTCACTGTCTTGCCCCCGCCTACCTATCCAAATGCTATCCACCCTTTAAGATCCAAAGTATCATCACCACAAAGCCTTCCCAGACCATCTGGTGTGCCCTAATCATACCCACTCTCAACTTCTTTAAGACTGCGCTTGATTCTCTGCCACACAGAGTCATTCTCCAATTGTTTCATGTGTGGCAGTCACCTAAAAGCTCCCTTAAGCCAGGGATCAAGTCTTCTACCTCTTGTATTTTCCACAGTACCTAGCCCACAGTCAGGTACTGTGGAAAATACAAATTTTTTTAAAATGGGTAACTGCCTATCATCCACTAAGTATCTCAACAGATTCCAGACTTCAGGCTTCATGGTAGAATGGCACATTCTGCAAGATGGCAAGTTATCTGCATCCTTAAGAAGCAAGATTCACAAGTTAAGCCAATTTCTGGAATCACAAGCTTAACTGGCTGGTGATACTAACATAGAAGGCAGTGAGAGAAGAGATACCTCCTGACAAATTGGTGTATATGCTGCAAAGCTAATTTTGCGGCCACCTCTTTACAGCCAGGTAGTGATACAGGTTTCCTCCCTTTTAAGTTGCAAGGAAGAAGCTTGGTCATTCCATACAGGATATAAAGCAGAAGGCCAATACTTCCAGAGGAAGCACTCCCATAAATTAGCATGACACTGGGGCCTTTCCCCAAACCATCAAGAAACCACAAACCTGGCGACCATATTATTTATCTCATGAGATGAGGCAGATATAAGCATAGGGCAACCAAAAAAGGCAGACTCATGAAACACTTACTGCAAAAGAGTAATAAAGACCAAATAGCTCAATTTTCACATGTCGATAGCAAACTTCTCCCCAGAGTAACTCTAGAGGAAAACCAAACACAAAATGTTATTTGATTTGGCAATGGCTGGCTTCAGAAAAAATTAAAGACCATTGGAAAGCATTGGCATTTTCCTCCATCCTCCTCCATTTCCACTTGGAAGACAGGCAACTTCTAAATCAGGCAACTTCCAAATCATTGACACACTTCTCAATGAATGGAGGGCAAAGAGGATCTGACTCAGGAAATTTCTGGGTTGCTAGAAAGAATGCTGAGGGAAATAAAGAAGCCCTTACCACCTCCCATCCCAGAAGTGGGACAACAGCAATAAACCTAAGATGGAATGCTCTCCTCCTCTCTAATCTATGGAAATCCCATTAAGGCTGAGACACTAGAGAGCTTTCTCTAGGAAGAAATGGCTCCATTCCTCACCTTCCTCCACATTCCCTCTCACTAGGTGACAAACATAGGGCGGTAACACTGACTCTTAAGCTGTGGGTATGGTTTGCCATTCAGAATCTGGAAGCATGCTCCATTAACCTCAGCAGCTTAACTGGAGCTCTGAACTGCTCAGGTGATGAGAAAAACCATTGCCTTGACAGCTGGCAGAAGTTACAGAACAATGTTACCATGACCAGAGTGCAATGCACAGTTACCACAAGGGGGAATGGTTGGGATGGAGGAAGAATAGGGCTAATCTAAGGTCACAGAGCTGAGGAATTAAGAAAAAAAAAAACTAATACAGTTCCTATGAGAGGTGATTCTGAAATCAGGTTCCTAACCCTTAAAAAGGAAGGATGCAAGGAGCTACCACTGCTTCTCCCAGCAAAGGCCATTTGCCAGTCATGTCCAGTCATTTTCTCTTCAAGACCACCCCCCACTTCCTTTCTTTTCTGTTTCTACTGAAGCTACCTGTAGAGAAGCAGATTGTCAACCCTCTGGAACTCCAACCTTGTTCTGCATTTCTCTGACTCCTTTTCCTCCCTCTTCACGGTCCATGGTAAAGACCCTAATCTGCCTTTGGCACCAGCTGAATGACTGTAACTGGCAATCCTCTCTTTCCCTTCCCTCCTTCCAACCTGCTCATCATTCGCACCACTTTCAACATAATGGGCACAAACCCCAGCTGCCTTTAAGATGAGTTTTCCATACCAAGGGATGGAAATATAAAAAATAAAACTTCTGCAAAAGAAACAGTGTTGAGACTTCTTCCAGTTTTCCAAGGAGCTTATCCAGTTCCAGGACACCACAGGGGCTGGGAAGGATGGAGCACCTACTCAGAGACTATGGTTATGTGCTTCTTCCGCGTAAGGGAACCAAAGTCTTGGTGCAGAGAATCCCAATGCTTCCTATTCTCTCTCGTTTTCCTTCATTTGGTTCTTCAAAACTGGAGCTTGGCAACCAAATGCCTAGGTACAAAAGGAAAAAAATTACCATGGTTCAACAGAGTAGAACCAAAACAGAGTGAAGGGAGAGCCTGGCCTACAGAGATGGAGAAATTATGCTCAAAAGGAGAATGGAGCCTAGATAGCCAAATGCTTTCACAAACACTGGCTGACGGGATGTAGTACTGGCCTCTGTCGGGAGGGGGCCTGAGTAGCCTATGATTTAGATGCCAAAAAAAGCAGGTCCTGAACGAACAGATACATCCTACCACATTACCTAACTTCTCTCTTCCTCTTTCTCTTACGTCTTAATCTCCTACCCACTTGTTTCCATTTGTTTCTACTTCTTCCCTGAGGCCCACCTGCTCCAAGGGACTAAAAAGGGAACCGAGTCCCTGGAGTAACCCCTTGTGAACCTGGCTAGAAACAGCTCACAGTCTCTGCACTTCTGGCTATTGAAGAAGGCTGACACATAATTGCAAAGGCCAGTGCAGCTTCTAACTTCTGATTTAAGACAGACACTGTTCTGTTACTTTGCACCCTGACTCCAAGCCCCGTGAAATGAAATTGCCCAGGTAGCAGTGTGCACAGACCAAACAGGCCATCCGGAACTCCCAAATCTAAACCAGCCTGACGAACAAGAAGTTATAAGGGCCAAATTTCACATGTTAAAGACCTTTCTCTTGGGAAGTGTTATTTCCTCTTTTTCCAGGAGTTCTAGGGTCGAAATCAGGATCAAGCACTGCATTACACACTTGGTCTTTGCCACAGTCACAATCTCAACATCACAGCAAAAAGGGACCCTGGGAGCTCAATTCAATCCTTTGACAATACACGACTATGGTAACATTCATGACAAATGGCTACTCCCGTCAGCCTGTACCTGACCATACCATGCTCCTTCCCATCTAAGGGACTTTATACTTACAGGTCCCCTTGCTCAGAATGCTCTCCTCCTAGATCCATTTATGGCTGATTCCCTGAGATTTCAGATCTGAGCTGAAATGTCACCTCCTGAGACCTTACCTGATCATCCAGGTTAAGTCCCCCACCATTAGTCACTAATCTGCTCCCAGTTTTAATTTTCCTCCTAACATGTGTGAAAACCAAAATTACCCTATTCATTTATTTACATGTTTGTGGTCTGTCTCTCCCAGAAGAGTGCCAGTTCTGTGAGCAGGGCCCTTAACTATCTTGCTCACAGCTCTATTCCCAATGCACACTGGGATATAGATATCTGCTGAGAGAATAAACAAATAGGGAACTCACAACCTCCTGAGGAAAACCATTCCATTTTCAGAACTGTCTTATTAAAAAGGTTCTACTACAGTTGGACTGAAATTTAACTGTAAATTCAGTTTTGGTCCTTGTCCTGGCCCCTGGAATCACACTGAATAAATGTAATCCCTCTTCATTAGGAAATTCCATCAGATATATCTTTCAACTATCAAGCCCTCCCACCCTAAAACTTCTATGTTCCAGTTTAATAGGATTTCTAGTCCTTTCATTTATTCCCCATATGAAGATATCCAGAGCCCTGCATCATCCTGAGGCCTTTTCCTGAATATGCTCCTGTTCATGTAGGTTCCTCCTAAGGCAGAGCACTAGGAAGTGGTGCTCTAACAGAGGGATTCTAATTACTCCTCGAGAAATGTGGTCAGGTAGGTGGACCTCCCTTGAGCCCTTCTACCTTCCCATTCTAATCTCGACTACAAAGTCACAAAGCAGAAAAATCCTCCTAGACATTATAGCACTTAAATATTTTAGGCATCATTTTCAAGGGCATGCAATTTGCATATAATTGAAGATATGACAAGAAAGTGTGCAACCAGCCCAGGACTCCTTAAGTTAAAACTCTGCAGCCTCCCAGAGTTACCATTTTTTAATTTATCTTCTTTGCTCTTCTCCCTTTATTATTCCTTATTAGCCTGACTCCATGCCTTCCCCCAGAGCTAGGAGAAGACACACAGCTAGGTTCACCTTAGCCATGACTAAAGAAAAGCCATGAGACATAAACCCTAGTTGTCACTCTCTTCCATTATGAAAAGCATGGAAAGAGTGGAGAGATGAAAGCCCCTTTCACTCTAGGCCCACTGCTCCTGTGGGTTTTTCCCCTTATGTGTTTCATATGGGGGGTAGGAACAGAGAAGGTAAGAAGGGAAGCAGAAGTATCCAGTGCTTAAAAGTGACACTCCAGACTAAGCGGAAAGACAGGAGCCACTACACTCTGGCCGCTGATCGCTAGAATGTGAGATCTTGCATGTGACCAGCACAACCAAAATCACAGTTCTCTGGCAATTCTGTTCCCTACCTGCCTTATCTTTCAAAGTTCACTGTAATGCAATTAAATGACTACTTACACTTTACATGCTGTATAATATCTTCTGATATTTTATGGGAAAAGAAATGAGAAGTCAATTAGTGTAGTACTGGGAAAACCGCCTCTTTGATAAATGAACTTTTTGGTTAATTCATTTATTCTCTTGAACAATTTACTTTTCAGTGGTCCAAATGGAACTCTTTAAATAGAAGACTGAGCTGTTTTAACTTACCCCCATATTCCAAGCTGTGGAATATGGTAGAGTTCTCACTGAAATGCATGCCCATTGCAATTAAAGGCATGTTTGCTTTCCCTTTGATGAAGTTTTCTCCCCCTTTGGTTTCCTGTTTTATATATCATTTATGCAGTACAGGGATATCAGCCAAAGTAAGTATGAGAGAAGGCTGCATACTGAAGTACACTTGTGTGTTCTCCTCAGTGATATTCAATGATTAGCTTATACATTGTATGGTAAATATTTGTTAAGCCTCTCATATCTGCTTGTTCTTCTCCAGTGAGGCTGTATGCTTGACTCTATTATCAGATTTCTCCTCTATGAACAGATGCCTGGATCTGGCACATAAACAAGGGCGGGGGGCATGGAGGCACTTAATGCGTGATGATAACTGCCCAGGAAGAGACTTGGCTCGACAGTGAGGCAGAGAGTTCATACCCTTGGTGGCAAACAGCAGGGGGCCACTCGCTACGTGGAGGGTTCCACCTCTTGCTTCTGTTTGGAAATGAGCTGCGCTTCCTTTAGAGACAGGTATACCTCTTCCTGAGGATCATAGTAGTAGAACTTTCGGATATAAGAGATCAGAGGTCTGTGAAAAACAAACAAGATGGACACAAAAAATGTTATTTATATTGATTATAAAAAAATACCTTCTTCATTCAACCTTCCTTCTTCAATCCCTATAAGGTTGAGACTACACCAAAGACTGTCTTTGCTGACATAACAAAATTCTCGTTTTCTCACTTACAATTCTGTCTCCCTCACTCTTACCACTTCCATTCCACTCTTCATAGAGACTGCAGAAGGGAGGCCGACACACACACCTTCCTCCCTTCTGGCTGCAATGTGACAGTTCTAGAGTTAGGTGTTAAGACACAAGAGAAATGAAAGGATGATGCCTGTGAATGTTTTATACCAGGTTCTGCCTTTGCAACTATCTTGCAGCCTTCACTAACATTTGTAACTAGGCCCCCTTCCTGTACCAACCCTAATGACCCCATTGTACTTAGGCAGTGGGAGATCCGGGATGTGATCTATCCGGACGAGCTGTCGGATCCGGAATCTGCAAAGGTGCTGGAGGGATTTGACATTGCTGAATCGGGACACTGGATAGAGCAGCTGGACTGGAGTTGGTGGTAGTCCTTCAAGAATGAAAATGAAGGGAAATAGAATTTGCAGTTAACTACAACTTCTCTTAAGAAGAGAACTCAGAGAGGGGAAATGGGATTCTTTGTATTTCATGTATCTGTTCTGTGCAAAAACTCCCCTCCACAAAGAGCTGCTGATTTCCATTTGCAAAAGCATCACTACCAAATCACACGCTCAAGGGAATCTATTCTTCCCTGCAAAGGGCCTCCCTAGCGTCACTCTTAACACCTGAGAGTCTTCCTCCTCAGAAAAGCCCAATGAATAATGTGGAGCTGGAGACTGCTTTGAACCAAGTGGCCAACTCTAGGCCTGAGGGCTCTTAGGGAAGGGCAAGAATCAAAGGCATCCCCTATTGGAAACAGGAGACACTTGTTCTTAGGAGAGAGCAGCATCTTGAGTGTGAAGACTCTTGGAAAGGGTCAGAGGAGAAAGTTCAGAGGGGTCCCCACCAAACTCCAACAGAGACTGGTGAGAAGAAGGCAACAGCTGGGTCAAATTTTACAAGCCTATCACTCCTGTCATTTACTTCATGCCTGAATAAACACTTCTTATATATTCTTCCTGCTTCTGAAATGTTAGGCTGGGTTACAGGAACAGAAAAAAAGAAAAAAAAAAAAAGATGATGCTTTTAAAAGAAAAGCAACTACAGTGGGCTAGCTGGAATTAGACCTACTGAGTGCAAAAGTGCCTGCTGATGTCAACCAGGCAGGCCTGATGGCACCTCCACACTCTTACAGTTCATCAATATCAGCATGATCTGTGCTGGGAAATCCCAACCCCCAAAGGGTCAACACCACAGAATGGAGACATCCAGAATGGCAAGGACACTGAAACAGGTTCAAGGGAATAGAGAATATCTTGGTTTCAATAAACAAAGGGAATATGGAAAGTAAACAAGAACAGAGAAAGAATATGAATTGCAAAATATTTAAAAAGTATTCTTTAACCAGTCATTGTTATTTCAAAAGAAATTCTGTACACACACTTGTTGGAAAATAAAATATTATTATTAGAGTCTAATTTCAAACAGCTTTTAAATTTTGCTTTAAGGCATGAGAAGGAGAAATTAAAGCTGTGGCCTTCCAAAGCCTCTTTTTTTTTTTTTGGCAGTACCCAGGGCCAGGGATTAAACCCTGGGATCTCATATGTGGGAAAGCGGCACTCAACCACTGAGCCACACTGGCTTCCCTCAGTTGGTTTTATCGTTTGTTTTGCTTGTTGTTTTGCTTTTTGTTTTTTTTCAGGAGGCACCAGGAACCGAAGCTGGGACCTCCCATGTGGGAGGCGGTTGTTCAACTGCTTGAGCCATATCCGCTCCCCATCTTCCAAAGCCTTTTTTGTTTTTTTTTTTGTTTTTTTAAAGATTGATTTATTTACTTTATCCATTTTAAACCCTCCCTTCCCCATTTGCTGTTTTTTGTGTCCATTCGCTGGGTAATTCTCTGTGTCTGTTTCCTGCCATCTCTTCTCATCCTCCTCCTCCTCCAATCTTCACCAGGATTCGATCCTGGAGACCTCCGATGTAGGAGAGAGGTGTTCTGCCGTCTGCGCCACTCGGCTCCTGGTTTTTGGAGCTTTCGGAGCATCTCGTCTTGTCTCTCCCCTGTTACGTCGTCATCTTGCTGCATGGCTCCCAGAGCATATTTTTTTTATTTTACCGGGAGGTCCCGGGGATCGAACCCAGGTGCCTCCATATGGCACACGGACGCCCAACCATTTGAGCCACATCCGCCCCCCTTCCAAAGCTTTTTGATGGCCACTTACAACCGACTTTCTCAGAAAAAAAAAAAAAGAGAAAGAAACAGAGATAGTACTGTTACTAAACAAGTGAGCTTATCTTAAGAACATTAAACTCATCCAATATTCAAAACTATACTTTGAGACAAGATACCACCATAATTATCCTTATTTCACAAATGAAGAAACTGAGGCCCATTGAGCTTAGAGAACTTGTTCACAGCACAGAACCAATAAAGGACTGCCTAGAACACCTGAGCTGTCTGACGAAGAGTTATCGGTGGCTCAGCGATGGCCAGAAAACCTCTCAGAGTCATTCTCCAAGTCTCTGCAGAGCGCCTGTCAGTCTGACTGACTCAGGGGGGCCTTCCAGGATAGTCACAGCACCCTGATTCATGATCAGCTTCTCCCAGTCCCCACCCTCTCCCCCTCATTCCTTCAAGTCTAAGACTTAAATTGTGAAGCACTACAGCCCTCCTCTACCCCATGTGGTTAGTCCTCTTCTCATACACCATTAAAAAAATGAAAAAGAAAAAGAACTCACATATAGATTCTCCCTGGAATATATTTAAACTCAAGCAGTTTTAAAAAATGAGTTTGGGTTCAAATGCCTCTTTGAATTTACCCTTTCCCTCACAGATTTTTAAAATATTCTTTAGTAAATTAAACTATGGCAACAGAAAGCTTTTGGGAGTTGGTTTTAATACTGCTAAATTCAACATGATGTTTCAGAGATAAAAGTAATTTATGTATCTAATTATTTATTCCCAAAGACACAGTGCTATAGGACTTGTGCTTAAAGAGATCAGAACAAGCAGCATACAATTACTGGACTGTCTGCCTACTTGAATTTTAATGACCATATATTTGTCTATTTAATTGTGCTACTTTTAGCCCTGAGGTTCACAAATAGCAGCTTGAAACTTGACAGTTCTCTAATATTCCCTGGTGTCTTTTCCCCCAAACACAGCAAACAATTCAAGCTCTGGCAGCCAGAGCTTGTTAACAGAAGAGGTTAGGAATGGGAAGAAACCCAAGACAAGACACCAGCACAGCTGAAAGGGTGAGGGTGAGGTAGAGCAGGGATCATCAGCAACTTTCTCCTGGTCCTCATGCCAGGGGTCCTCAGCACAAGTCCGGCTTCTGGCCACTTCCCTATTTTTCTCTTCCCCACCCCAGGATTGGATTAGGGGTGACAAATCACTTCTAGGTCTGAGTACCTCAACAACAAGGTCTTTCTGCTGTACCAAACTGCACCCTGAAGACCAGAAACAGATCAGGAATCATACTGGCTTCATAATCGGAGTCTCATTTTCTTAGAAGTTTAAGTATACAGGGAATAAACTAGGGAATGTTGATGACCTCATATGTAGTCCTCCAATAAGAGAAAATAAAAAGTTTTCTGCTAATGGTGATGTACTGTTTTTTAATATTCCACTCTATTCTTCAGCTTGAAACGTTTTAAGAAAAACTATATGATGCAATCACTAACAATGCATATTTCTGGGGAGTGAGAGTATGGGTGGAAGGGCAGAAGATCCACTTTTCCTTACATACCCTTGTGTGCTTTTGACATTTTTACCACAAACATGTTATTTTTACAATTTAAAAAGAAATTCATATAAGAACTTTTAAATACGTTCAGCAAGATTGCAGAATACAAGATCAATATTTTTTAATTGTTTTTCTACAAGTAGCAAAGAACCAAGCAAAAATGAAATAAAGAAAACAATTCCATTTAAAATAGCATCAAAAAGAATAAAATACTTAGGAATAAATTTAAGAAAAGCGTAAAACTTATACTCTGAAAACTACAAAACAATGCTGAAAGAAATAAATGAAAAGACACCCCATGTTCATAGATCAGAAGACTTAATATTGTTAAGATGGGGAAGCAGATGTGGCTCAAGCGGTTGAG
>JAQZBX010100411.1:0-11365 GCA_029593785.1 Cabassous unicinctus | reverse complement strand
ACACTTTCCCACATTAACAACATCCTTCATTAGTGTGGTACATTTGTTCCAATTGATGAACACATATTGAAGCACTGCTGCTAACCATGGACTACAGTTTACATTATAGGTAACACTCTGTCCCACACAATTTTGTAGGTTATGACAAAATATACAATGACCAGTATCTGTCACTGCATTGTCAGGCAGGACAACTCCAATGTTCCAAAAACGCCCCCATATTTCACCTATTCTTCCCTCTTCCATCCCTCAGGACCTCTGATGGCCACTGCATTTATATCAATGATAAGAGGTCTTCCATTGCTTGAATAATAATAAGTCTACAGTAGAATAATGGACTACTTTAGTCCATTGTTCATTCCACAGTCTTGAGGATTTGGGGATGGTGATGCCCACTCTGCTTCTAATTGAGAGGGAGCTTAGATCCCATGGGGCAGATGGATGGAAATATCTTGTTTGCAGTCTCAGAAACTCTCCGTTCCTTGGGATGGGTGTTGTTCACCATCATCTCCTTGTTAGTTGTCCTGGGTGAGCCCAATGAACTGGAGAGTATGTATGGCAACTCTGCTGAAATTCAGGGCTCAGCTGGCACATGAACAGACCAAATATTTAAGTCTCTGGGTCATATATTTATCAAGTATAGTGCTAATTATAGGTTCAAATAAAAGTAGCAGAAAAGCCATGTGTAGAGAACCTATAAATGAGTCTAATTGCAACACTGGGGAGCATAAATTCCTAAGAAAGGCCCACTGACAGGGTACCAAATTCCTGAGCTGTCTTGCTTATAGTTTCTCGATGTCTCTAGAGCACCCAGGAGCCCTGCTATTTGAGGCACTGTTTACTGTGGCAGTCAATGAGATCCTGCTGAGACTTGCATAAGTGTAAACTCTGGAATGACCTCCCACTTCACTTTGAAATCTCTTAGCCATAAAAACTCATTTGTATTTACCATTTCCCCCTTTTGGTCAAGGTCTTTTTCCAAATGCATTGCTAATTGGCACTTGGTAATAATCTCTCAGTGCCAGGAAGGCTCATCCCTGAGAGTCATGTCCCACATCTGGGGATGGGGGAAGTAGTGCATTTCTATGTTGAGTTTGGCTTAGAGAGAGGCCACATTTGAGCAATAAGGAGGCTTTCAGGAGGTAACTCTTAGGCAGTATATAGTACTAGGCTAAGTTTCAATTTCACAAGGAAAGTTTCATAAGGAAGACAGACTACTATGCCAGGCCCTTGATATTGATGATTGTATTTATGAACCTTTTCAATCAATTCATGAGACACTTTACAGACCCAGAACCCCTTGAATGAAGGGAAGGCTAGATCCTCTTGGGGAAGGACCCTACTATACTGTGAAAATATATAATGTCAATTTTCCTCCCAGCATTCCCCAAAGGGCCCTATGGCTTTTTACCAGGATGACTGTGCATTGGGGAAAAGAAAATAATCAGACTTTCGAGGATTATTAGATTATTAGATACTGAGTTGGAACTGATATTAATTATCAAATTATATCAGTGTGTGGTTCACCATCACAGTAAGCATTTATGGAGGTCAGATGTGTCTTACCTCGGGTCAATTTCACAGTGGGTCCAGGGGGTCCCTGAACCCATTCTGTGGTTATTTGCCTGGATCCAGAATGCACAATAGGAAAAGTCATACTCAGCAGGAATCCCATATTGGCTTCCTGTCTTATGGATGAGAGCTAGTATGGTAGGAAAGGCCAAGTGGAAGCCACTAGAACTGCTTCTACGTAGCAAAGTAATAAAAACAATTCCTCCTGGAGGAATTGCAGAGATTGGTGTAACAATACAGGATTTGAAAGATGCAGTGCTGGTAATTCTTAAAAGGAGAAATGACCAGAAGTTTTGCACTGTGTCAGCAAAAAGAACAATTTGAAAGCCTGCAAAAAAAGTAATAGTTTATGGAAATGAAAGATACAATGGATGAGAGTAATAATCCATTAGAGGCCTATAACAGCAGATTTGAAATGTTAGAAGAATGAATAAATTATTTCAAAGACAAGATACTAGAAACTGAAATGATAAGAGAAGAGATAGAGGAAAATACGCAAAAAATTGAACAAGGTCTCAGGGAAGTGCATGACAATATGAAATGCACAAACATGTATGTTATAGGTGTCCCATAATGAGAAGAGAAAGGAAAAGGCATAGGAAGAATATTTTAGGAAATACTGACTGAGAATTTTCCAACCATTATGAAATACAGGAATAACAATATTCAAGAACAACATACCCAAAAAAGAATAAATCCTAACAGACCTACTCCAACACATCTAATAATCAGATTGTCAAACACCAAAGATAAAGGATTTTAAAATCAGCAAGAGAAAAGCAATGCATTACTTAAAAGGGAGCTTCAATTATGCTAATTTCCATCCCTCTTCAGAAACCACAGAAGTGAGAGGCAAAGATTGAATATATTTAAGGTAGTGAAAGAGAAAAATTACCAGCAAAGAATTCTTTATCTGGTAAAACAATCCTTCAGACATTTAGTCAAATTTAAAATCTTTACAGACAAACAAAACCTAAGAGAGTATGTTTCCAAGAGAATGAATCTACAAGAGATATTAATGGGTGTATTACAGCCCAGCAGGAAAAGACAAATGAAAGAGCTCAGAAAAGAAGATAGACATGAAGAACATAAGAGAAATTGAAAGGGTGAAAAGACAGACAATAGTAAGAAATGACAACAGAAAGTCAAGGGATAAAATGGACAAAGTAAGTAACATCTTTATAGTAGTAACACTGAATGATAATGGCTTAAACTCCCCAATTAAAAGACATAGATTGGTAGAATGGATAAAAAATATGAGCCATTAGTTTGTTGTCTACAAGAGACTAAACTTAGATGCAAGGACACAAGCAGGCTGAAAGTGAAAGGTTCAAAAAAGATATTCCATAGTAATAGCAATTGAAAAAGAGTGGATGTAGCAACACTAATACCACATAAAATAGATTTTAAATCAAAACTTTTATAAGAGATGAAGTAGGTTACTATATATTAACAAAAGGGAAAATTCACCAAGAAGAAATAACAATAATAAATGTTTATGTACCTAACATAGGTGTCCCAAAATTACCAGAATTCTGCAAAGTATTTTGCATTAGTTACTTTAATCTCCACAACAATGCTTTGGATAAATCATATTGCTCTCAAAAAAAAGTATAACCTCTTTCTGGTGAACTTATTACTAGTGCCTGGCACTGAGGAATCAAGAACATATATACCACATATATATATGACTGTACGTGAAATATGCCAATGTGGATAAGGGTTTGACAATTTTGTTGATCTCGAACAAACAACTTTTGGTTTTGTCAATTACCTCTATTGTTCTCAATTTAATTTATTTCTCCTCTGATCATGGTTATTTCATTCTTTCTGCTTACTCTGATCTTAGTTTGCTGGTTTTTTTTTTTCTAGTTCCTCCAGCTGTGTACTTAGGTCCTTGATTTTAGTGTTCTTCTTTTTTAATGTAAGCATTGAGGGCAAAAATTTCCCTTTCAGCATTGCTTTAGCTTCATGCAATACACTCTGATTCGTTATGTTCTATTTCATTTATCTTGAGATATTTACAGATTTTGCATGCAATTTCTTCTTTGACCCACTGATTAAATAATCTTGTGTTGTTTAATCTGCATGTATTTGTGAATTTTCCCTTTTTCTGCCTGATATTGATTTCCAGATTTATTCTTTTATGTTCAGAGAAAGTGATTTGTATAATTTTGATCACTTTCAATTTATTGAAATATACTTTGTGACCCAAAGTATGGTCTATCCTGGAGAAATATCCATCCATGATCATTTGAGATGAATATGTATACTGTTGTTCTGAGCTGCAATGTACTGTATATGACTATTAGACTTAGTTTGTTTATCATATTACTCAAGCTATCTTTTCCTTTATTGATCCTCTGCCCAGATGATCTATTTAATGAAAAGAGTTGTGTATTAAAGTTATTAATGTACAGACATCTAGTTCTCCCTTCAGTTCTTCCAATAATTGCCCCATATAATTTGAGCCCTCCTGGTTAGAGGCATATACATATATGATTGCTATTTCTTCCTGGTGAATTGCCCCTTTTATTAGTATTCACTGATCTTCCTTGCCTCTGGTAAGAACTTTACTTTTAAAATATATTTCATACAATATACGTATAGCTATTCCAGCTTTTTTTTATGGTTACTCTCATGTACGGTATATCTTTTTTGATCCTTTCACTTTCAATCTCTTTGTATCCTTGAGTCTCAAGTGAGTCTTTTGTAGACAGCAAATAGATGGCTTATATTTTCTTACCCATTCTGCCTGACTGTGTCTTTTGATGAAGGAGTTTAATACATTACCATTCAATGTTATTGCTGTGTAGGCTGTTCTTCCTTCACCCATTTTGATCTTTTGTTTTTATCTGTCATATTTTGTTTTCACCACTCATTTTAAAATTTTAGTTACTTTTACTGATTTAATCTTCATTTTCAGACTCTTTCGTGTCTCTCTCCTGTCTTCCCTTTTCCGCCTGTGTCACTACCTTTAGTATTTCCTGCAAAGCGAGTCTGTTGGTTAAAAAATCCCTCAATTTCTGTTTATCTGCGAATACTCCAAAGTTGCCCTCATTTTTTTATGACAGTCTTGCTGGATATAAGATTATTGGCTGGTAGTTTTTGTATTTTAGGTTCATAAATATTCCATACCACTGCCTTCTAGCTTCCATGGCTTATTATGGGGCATTCCTTATATGTGATAAATCTTTTTTCTCTTGCTTTCTCAGGAATCCCTCTTTATCTTTGGCAATTGACATGCTGATTAATATGTCTCAGAGTAGTTCTGTTCAGATCCATCTAAATGGGAAAACATGTTTCTTGGACACAGATACCTATGTCCCTCCATAGGGTTGAGAAATTTTCTACCAATATTTCATCAAATATTCCTTCTGCTCCTTTTCCCTTCTCTTCTTTGTCTGGGACTCCCATGATATGTATGTTTGCATGTCTCTTGCCATTATTTAGTTTCCTGAGGCCCTGTTCAACCTTTTCCATTCTTTTCTTTATCTGTTTTTTTGTATCTTTGCTTTCAAAGACTTTGTCTTCATGTTCACTGATCTTTTCTTCTGCCTCTTCAAATCTGCTGTTAAATGCCTCTGGTTTATTTTTAATTTCTTTTATTGTGACTTTCATTACCATAAGATGTGCTATTTTCCTATGTATGCCTTCACAATCTTCTTTGGGCTCACTCAGTGTCTTCTTAATATGCTTAATCTCTTTAGCCATCTCATTGAATTTATTAAGGAAATTTTTTTGAACATTGTGATGCTTACATTAATGTGTCAACTTGGCCATGTAATTGTTTCCAGGTGTTTGCTCCAGCAAGCACTGGGCTAATTGTAATACAAAAGCATTTATGGACTTCGATCACCAGTGAGTTTACTGCTTGGATGGCTGATTACATCTGCATCAATCAGGGAGATTACATCATCAATGGGTGAGGCTTTTATCCAATCAGTTGAATGCCTTAAAAGGGGAAGTGATTTCAACATTCAGAGAGAATTTTCCAGCTCGTCCTTGTACAGGCAACTTCTCCCAGAAACTCATCAAGGACCTTTCATCGGACTTTCATCGGAGCCCCAGGTTTGCAGCCTGCCTGCGGAACCTAGACTTGTGCATCCCCACAGTTGTGTGAGAGACTCTTTTAAAAATCTCATATTATTGACAGATATCTCCTGTTGATTCTGTTTCCCAAGAGAACCCTGACTAATACAAACATCAGTGATAACTTTTTTCAACTCCTTTATGTCATCTGGAAGGTTAGTCTGTTACTTTGATTAGGGCATATCTTTGTGTGTCTTGGTATGGATTGTAAATTTTTTTGTTGGTGTCTTAGCACCTGATATATTATATGTATTTATTCTTGGTCTCTTTTCTCTCCTTAGTCTAGGGCATTCTATTTGATTCGTTTTGTGCTACAGTCCCTCTTTGATACTTAGTTCAAAACTTAATTTGAAACTTATACTGGTTTATGCTTAGCCAATCTGATTTTTTCCAGCTTTTTTCCATCTGTTTCTTACCCCTTCTCTCTTGCTTGTTGCAGAATAGGAGCCAAGGATGCATTGGTACTATGAGCTGTGGAAACTGAAGCTGCACAGTTTGCCCCAGAAAGTGAAGAAACTTCTCCCACTTTTCTCCCCTGCAGCATTAGATATGTAGCTGTAGCTGTGTGTGGTAATCCAAGCCATGCAGGCAAAGACAATCTATAGCTGGTACGAGGGACTGATGAAGTTCCACACTTTTTCCTTCCCTACTTGGGGCAGGTATGGAGACACAGGAGTGGGCAGCCAACTAAGCTGTGTGAGTCAAAACTGACTGCAGTTAACCGTGTAGACATAAGAGGCACATATCTCCCTCCTCCCCTGCTAGGTGTGGAATTACAGCCTCCCATGTGCCCAAGAATCTAGACTTTGCAGGCTGAAAGTGACTGCAGTTTCTGGAGAAAGTGACAGTCCCTCCTTCTGTTCTGTCTGGGGCAGGGATGGAGCCATGGATGTGCCCAATAATATAGTTTGTGTGGGCAGAAAGCAGCTGCAGTTGCCTGGAGAATCTAAGGAAACACCACCCCCATTCTATCCTATTGGGGATGGAGACATATAAACAAGTTTGCACACCAACCTAGTTTGTGCAGGCCAGAAGTGCCTGCATTTGTCCAGAAAGGCTTCTGCAGATCCCCCAGCTTCCTCCATGCTGGAGGTGAAGCTGGAGCCTAGGCTAGGGCTACAATCCAAACTGGGTGGACAGACACCAGTCCCTGTATTCACTGAGATTTTCAATCAGCCCCACTTCCCCTCTTGCCAGGGGTAGAGTTAAAATGAAGACTACTGGCCGTTTTCTGGCTTGGACATGCTCAAACTTTAGTTGCTATTAGAATTGGACTCTAGCCATCCAAATTTACTGATCAGTAGTTGAAAATGGTGCCTAACCATGTCTTCCTCCACCATTTTTGGGAAATGGACTTTCCAACTCCAGTTAGGGAATAGCTTCTGAATTGGTTTGTGCCTCCTGCAGGGGATGGACCCTGGCCTCCTCAGTGTGGAGTGTTCTACTCATAAGTCGTCACTGCAAATGGAATGCTGCAATATGCTCTTTTCTCCTAGGTCCCTCAAAACAGTGATTCAAGTAGTTGACTCTTGGAGCTCCTTACTCTGCCACCACCTTGCCCTCTCCACACGTAGATATATTTTTCCATCATTAGTTTTTAAGTTTCCTTTTCAAAACTCTTTTACAGATTAAAGTGACCTCAAAATAAAAAATTCCATTGCAATGAAGATGAAGCTTTAAAAATAAGTTAATCTGAATTATACATTTTTTTTCTTTACCTTTAATTATAAAAATCTTTCATGTTCTCAAAAATATGGAAAACCAGAAGGTAACAGTCTGGTAGTACAGAACATATACAACTGGAAGGCATTACCGACAACTTAATCCATCTAAATCACTTTCTGTATTATGCAATTTTAAGATTTGGAATTATCTGGTGTATAAGCCTTTGGGAGTAAAGCTTCTCAGTATACCCCAAATTATGCTCTGTAAATATTTCCTCATTTATAAGTGAAAAGCCTATTTTTTATTTTAAAATAATATTTAAAATACTTATTTGGAGAACTCTTAAATTAATTGCTTATTGATTTAATTGGATATAAACAATAACATTATTTTAGTCATGTGCATGGGGAAAACAAACAAATGTGAATTTCTTTCCCCATATTCTCCACCTCCCAAAATAAAATGGGAAATAGTATGTAAAAATCCAACTAAACTATAAAAAACAAATATTGAATTCAAATAGAAAGAAATAACTTTCCACATATATAATACAAATAACATTTTCTCTATAATTATGCTAATTTTTTTCCTCTTGAAAGGTGCATTTTCACTCTTTCCTTCCAGCTTTTGCAACAATTTCAAATAATTACTTTCTATTATGGAATTAAAATGTTATGAGTCCATGGTTTCTTAACAGTCATCAGATGATAAATGAAGGAGACTTTTTTTTTATTTTGGGAAATTCATGAAGTAAATAATAATAGTATTCATAAAATTATGGTTCACAAATGAAATTAATCTTCTTAAGAAACTACGGTTAGTAGGGTATTCAGGAAAAGGCAAACATTCTGTCTGCATCTATTGCTACAAAGTTAATTACCCTAATTAAATTGTTGAAATTCTAACCAATTTTTATAAATATGTATATGAAACCCTAGTTTTCTCTGATTCCAAAGTCACAGATGATGCTTTATTTCACTTGTTGAAATCTTCCCTTTTGATTTCACGTTCCCCTTAAATTAATGATTCACCATTTATAAACTGCCACCAATTTTCTAGCTCCTTAATTGTATACTGGAGAGGATACCTATTTTCTATTCTTGACACTGCCATTGATTTTAGTTGTGAACTTTACAAGTAACTTCATATCTTTCTATAGTGATTTCTTCATCCAAAATATAGAGACAATATTTTACACATAACCAAATAAGTGAGTCAGATTGGAGTTTCAAATTTAAGACAGATAAAGGAGACCTTAGGGAAGAATAAAATACTAAGCAAGTTGGCATGTTATTGTGTTCAGTTTGTAGCTCATACAAGAGTAATTGTATGTTAGAGGTAAAAATTACTTGAGGTTTTCCTAGGTTACATACATACAGAATACCTAACTAGCACTTAACAAATCAGATCTTAAAACCAGAGTTTTCTTAGGCCAGTGTTTAAATTCATAATCACAAAAGAAAACCCCCAATTTTTCATAATACTTTATATTTCATGCAAAACCATGAAATCCCCATTACTAAGGACACAAATTCAGTCATTCTAATTTTGATTGTAGATGGAAATGCCACAAGAAAATCCAAATTCTCAGTCTGTACAAAAATAAATAATGCTCACAATTTGCAAACTTACCATATTCCTTTCTTCTACACATATAGGCAACTTACAAAGAGTAAGAACGTTATACCTAACACACCTGAATAAAAAGCACTGAATCTTATATTCTCAAATATGTGCATTGGTATTTCAGTGTGGGGGTAGGTTTTTCCCTGGGAATGTGGCATTGGCGATTGGTAATTATGGTAGTCAGTGTTACAGGGAGCTTATTCTTTGGATGTAGTTCTTCTCACTGCTCTGGTACATATGAATTCACTTTCTCTTAATCAATGTTTCACTGACTTTCTACCCAAAGTCATAATAATGTTTTCTTCTAAAATGAATTTCCCAGACTGAGAAGCATCATTTTCCTGTCCTTGATTGTACTGCTTGTTTGTTTGGAATATCTCATCAAACACCAAATGAGCAACTCCTTGATTTTATTGCTGTCTTAGTCTCAAAATAAATAACCCAATGTAAATCAGAGAGTATGCCTGTATTTAAATGTAACTTTTTATCTATACAATGGTATCAAAAATAAATTCAGTGTATATCACATATTCAGTCCATATATGGGAATGAGGGAGCATAATTCACCATGGTTCTTCGATTCCTGCTTCAATTGTTGTGGGACCATTTCTACATTTTTTTTTTTTTGGTGTTGTCTATTTCCTCATTGAAATGTGGTTATCTTCTGTTCAGATTATTTCATTTCAGTTTCTTGAAATCATATTTCCCTCACTATTAGTGCTATTGATAATGTGCAATTTCTAATTCCTCCTACCTTTGTCAAAGTAAACCTTGTACAATGGGAAGTTATATATGCTGAGAAAGTTTGAAGACAAGTAAAAGAATGTTATTATTCAAATGAGTCAAATAAAGATCTGTAATTCATTAATAAAATTATTCCCAATGGGGTCTCACTCACAGGATTAACTAAATAATGGGTAAAGTATAAATTGTGAAACTACATTTTTCTTGTTCTATGACATTAAATTTTCCTTGCATGTTGTTTGGAATTACCTTCCAAAATAATTAACTGACCTCATGTATTTCCATTTTATTCACATTGTTAGACCCAGTAAAGCTTGAATAGCTGGATTCTAAGAAGAATACACACCTCTATTATCTTAGCTATGTGTGATTCATGCATCGTAGTCATTAGACATTTGCCCTTGGTCGCAAAGATTCAGTGTTCTGCTCTTTATGAAAGTTTATTAAATGAAAATAAACTTATGAGACTTTTGCTTTGAGGGTCTTTGTTTTCTATAACCTGTATAAACTGACTGAGGAGAAAAGAAAAGTCTTGGCCCTCATGTTAATTTCCTTTCTCTACTAAATTTGGCTTCATTGTATTCTCCAATTGCATTAGTATATGTTTTGTTAATTTCTAATTATTATTTAAGTAAATTTCCTGAAAAATTATAAAGTTAGGCTCTTAGTATCATTTTCTGTGGATTTAGAAAACTCCCATCAGAAGAATTTATATATATATATATATATATATGGATATGGCTGAATATAAATTTGTCTCTCCTCTGCTCTTTATCACTTCTATACATCTCTTTTTCCTTCATTTCTTCTTTAGCAATGCATCCAAAGTTGGAACCTGGCTTCCAATATGCTGCATGAGCAGAATAAGTAATAACAAATATGTTTGAGCACTTACCATATGGTCTGCATACCAAATAATCTCATTCTGTTTTCAAAAGAACACAATGAGATGAACTCTAAGAACTTCCATGAGAAAATCCTGTCTAAGATAATCAGGTAAGGAATAGATTACCAATAAATGCCAGAGGAATACCTAATTTAAGGAGTAAGAAAGGGTTATATTCAGGAAGGCTCATAACCTGGGCTTTGGAGAGTATGGCAGTGTTCTGTTTCTTGATTTAAGTGGAGGTTTCAGAAATAAATCAACTGTATGTCTTTTTAAAAAATTTTCTTTATATATTCTGTTTCATAATTTAACAGGGTAAGAAATATGCAGGACAAGTCTAAACAATTATTCAAGTCAGTGAAACAATCCAAGATGTGAACTTTGTTATGTCTCTAAACAACTAATTTGAAAACAATTCTAAATTGTTTTGGTTTTTACTCTCCAGCCACTTTCCTAAAAACCTAAAGTAACTTTTTAGCTATTATTTTGCTATTCTTTTAGATGCTTCCTCCAGCCAAGGTAGCATTTCCAAAGTTGTTCTTTCTCTTTACAGAGAAGAATTTCTCCCCAGGGAAACCCTCTGGGTTTCCCCTTCTTTCTCCTTGCAGACTTCTCAGGATCCCTGCCTCTAGATCTTTCTATCTTCACTCTTCATCCAGAAAAGATATTTGCTCTCATGGATTTTCTACTCCCTAAAGTGAATAAAAATCCATATATATTTTTCAATGTAACAATTATGTAAATGAAATCTTCTTCATATAATATGTACTATCCCTACAA
>JAQZBX010100410.1:0-11367 GCA_029593785.1 Cabassous unicinctus | reverse complement strand
TCATATTGGATTGAAATTCTTTATTTTTTATGTATAATTTGATCATTATAATGAGACCTTGATTGAAAGGTTAACACCAAAATAAACTCGTAAACTAGTAGTAAATTAATTAAATAATACTAACTTTAAAGAGTGTGCAGTAACAATAAGTGAAGCGTAAATTGAGGAAAAGAAGTGAACGTCAGAAGCTTTAGACTGTGAGTACTGGGAAGCCTGACGCCAGTAACGGGAGTCTTGCTTCCCATTGTTGTAGATCGTTAATGAAATACTGGAGCAGCAGAGACAAAAGACAGCCGCGTCACAGAACGCTGGAGAGGAAGCTTGTAGAGGGCAGCCATCCAATTTGGTCGAAGCCTATTAAAGACAAATTAGCCAGTTTTTAAGGCACAGTGAGGCAGGCACGACCACTCTTTCTGCAGCTCTAGGCTTCGTGGTGGCTCGCTAAGCAGCTCAGCTCTCTGCCGGCTGCCTTTCCCGGGGCTCTGTCCACTCCCACGCCCCCACCCGCCCCAGCCGGTCTCTCCTGGGAGCAGTCACTGGGGGACTGGACACGTCTCCCCCTACGTGGAGGCTTGTTCCCTGCCTGTTCCTAGCCAAAGCTCCTGCTCTAATCCCTTCCCTGTTTCCTGCTCCTGGTGAGCTGGACACAATGTGGTGTGCACCTTGTCCCTTCTTTATCCAAGAACAAAGACTTTTTTTCATGGAGCACCCTCCAATATCTCTCCAAGTCAATATTCTGTGGATAAAAGTATAGGAAACACTGGTCTCAAGTAGCAGTACGCTCTCTATCAGGGGTTCTTAACCAGGGGTCCACTGACTCTCAAGGGGTCCGTGGAAAGATTTCAGGGGCTCCATGAGCTTGAACTGAAAAAAAAAATCAACTTCTTATCTTTTTTTGGGGGGGGGGGTACCAGGGGCCGGGGATTGAACCCGGGACCCAGTATGTGAGAAGCCGGTGCTCAACCGCTGAACCACATAGGTTCCCCTGAGTTGGCTTCCTCGTTTGCTTTGCTTGTTGTTTGTTCTTGTTTATTCAGGGGGCACCGGGAACCAAATCTGAGACCTACCAGGTGGGAGGCGGGCACTCAACCGCTTGAGTCACATCTACTCCCCCTTCAGTGATATTTTAGCATCTCATCCTTGTCTCAGGTGTCTTCTGTATACACAAAGAAAGGGTTTGTATCCTTGTGTAGAAATGTTGATTACAGGGAGTACGCCAACTTGCTGACACCAGCATGGTGGAGGTTGCCCTGAACCCATGGGGAAAATAAATCTTGGTGATGGAATAATTACTGTGTGCTAATTTTCTCCCAGTCCACCAAGAGAGCTCTCTCTTTGCAAAATAAGCCCTGAGAGGTTTTGTGTTAATGGATCAGTATTTCTTTCTATTCATATTAGTCAAGCATAGGCTGTTGAACACATAGCTTCTTGTACCATATACAGAGTTACCAGATAGGCATTTGGACCAGCTCCCTATCAATGGTTTAATCCAAAAGAAACAATGGCCGTGGCATGGGGGATGATGCTACACTCATTTTTTCATACAGCAAAGAAATAATAGACCTTCAACTACCTTCCTCCCTGCTGGCAACCTTTTCTGGAGGCTGCTTCCTGCACATATTCATCTGCAAAAGTACTGGAAAGCATGATCTTTGGTTGAGCTGTAAGGTCATAAAGTGAAAGAAGTTGAAAATTTATATTAGGAGGAGGTTTCTAGGTAAATTACTAGGTGCTTCACTGTGCTTACTGCTAATACATGTAAGTGATAATTACTCAAAAACTTCTTTGTGAATGCCTTGACATTGCAAATATGGCTTGTTTTCAGGATGCTGATGAGGGAACAAGAATAGTAAAGGAAAAACATTGAAAATCATTTATATTGATCTGCTTGTCAGGTCACTGATTTACAACTCATATCACTCAGAAAAGGGGGGCCACCCCGAATCATCCAGCCACCAGCCAACCTGCTCCCTAATTACAGATACATGATGAGCCCAGCAAGATCACCCAAGCCAGACCAGTCCAGAAGAGCCACCCAACCAACCCATAGAATCACGAGCTAAATAAATGCTTGTTGTCTTAGGTTGCTAGATTTGGGGGTAGTTTGTTACACAGCAAAACCTAACTGATACAGTATTCTTGGTATGGTGAGGAGTTGGAGTCTTTTCATGTTCTGACCGCCCACCCCCACTTTGGCTCTTAATATCTTAGTAGAGCCTCTGACTCTCAGACAAATCCCACATCAGGGCCCTGGCCTAGGCAAACCACCTCACATGCCCTGTGAGTCTCACCTTACCCCTCCCAAAAAGGGCCCCTGCAGGCTTGCTGGGTCTCAACTCTTGGTATCTTCCATCTGCATGGAGCCTATGGGGATTGATAGCTTCCTTTGATGTATATAAGAGCCTAGGGAGTGCCAGCATGCCACCTCCTGTTCTTTCTCAGCTTAAATCCACCGCAGTGCCAGTCTTACTTGGCTGCAGCCGCTCCATGTCACCAAATGGGAGCACATGAGGCTGTCTCCTTCAGGGCTCCAAATGGGGCATGTAAACAAATGAAGACCACAGAAATGAGAACCAACAGAGGCTATCTATTCAGAGCTTGCTGCAGCAAGGGAGTCAGCCATCATCACTTGAATGGCAGTCACGCAAAGACAGGCAAGGCAGTGGGAAAGCCTTATCGTAAAAAGAGGAAGGCTTTGGGTATGCTCTGATTGGAAGTAGTTGGCAGAGGAAACCTGGATGCAGGCTAACTAGAAGCAGGGCATCTTACGTGATTGGTTTGAGGAGCATATTTGGCTTTCTTTGGTTGGTCCTGAGTTGGAAGTAGGACCAAAAATAGGGAAGCTGGCAGTCATTGGCCAAGCGCTAATTGTTCTGGACCAATTGATGCGGAGCCTGTGAGTCAGAGTTCTATTGTTGTATATGGCCTGGCCATTGTCCTTTTGTACATTCAATCTCTTAGTCCCCCTTTTGATCATTCTATCACTTGCAAGAGGTTGACTAATTCAGGGAAGGCTAGAGATCCAGCTCTTCAAGGCTTAGGGATGTTCAGTTGTCTCCACGGTCGACTGTGTCACAAGATATTCTTGAGATTTTTGTCGTTGTGTTATTATGGCAGTCATCTGATGAGAGAGCAGCTGCATGCACTGTGGCTTTTTCCACACTGGATAGAATGCAAAGGGCCCACTTCATGCCCACTAAGACAAAAACAAGAACGGTTACTAGTCCCTGTAAGATGCTTTGGAACCAGGAACCCGAATCACCCAACCCAGGCCAACTAAACATCCCGTAGGCCAGGAGAATCTGCTTTCAACAGCCAATTAGCTTGATCAATCATCCTTGAGGTGATGTGTAGCCTGTTCTGTCTTGCCTATTTGATTAGCCCATATACAGCAAGAAGTATTAGCAATGGCTCAGACATGGCCGTCACCAGCCAACAAGAAATCCACGGCAGTTCCTTTGTCTGTCACCATCCCTGCCGATGACTTGAGGTTGATCTATACTTCATATAGGCAGAGGTGGGATTGTTAATAACTTCTGCCAAACTTAGTGATAAGTTTCTTATAGTATTTTCTGTTTGGATGATTCCACCATTGGATTATGCTCTGATTTTTCACAAAAACAATGAGTCAACAATCTCCTTAAGTAGAGAGCCTGAATAATCAAGGGTAGCCTTATTTTGGTGCCTGCATCTGAGTTGGAATTTCCTCCTGGTAATTTATAGAACTAGAGGACCTGTATACACGACAGTGTCGGGATACTTCTCCTAACGTACGTGGGATGCTAGTCTAAGGCCAGGTATCCTGGCTTCAGAGGTAGGGGTACCTGGAGATCCAGGAGAAAGGAAATGTTCCAGCAGGAGCTCAGAACCAAGGCCTTTTAATTGTAAGCACAATTACATTTATGGATCTCGATCAGGCTCTCCCAGGTGGCAAGTAATTGCCCACTCACCCCATGAAGGTTGTTTAATTCAAATTTAGAACCAATTGTAATCATTGGTTATCTTTCTGGGAGAGAAGGACTCTACCAAAGTTGCATGTTGATTTACTTGTGGTCATTTGTCTAGGTAGCTGCAAGTGGAAATGCCATCGGCTGTAAGTCCCTTTGATCTTGTTTGATGAGCTGGAACTTTCCAGAGGATTTTATCATTGTGGTCCGGTGATAGAAAGCACATCCAGCAATCAGTAAGATTGAGGGCAGCAAACACTGCTTGGGATAATCTAAGAATGGAAATAAAATCAGTATGTTATGACCCAATAAAAAGAAAAGAGAAGAGAAAATGGATCATTATGGGTGGGTAACAACCAGGGGTCTATCGAAAATGTATTAGTCAGGGTTCTCTAGGGAAGCAGAATCAACAGGAGATATCTGTAAATAGTACGAGATTTTATAAAATTCTCTCACATGACCGTGGGGATGCACAAGTCCAGGTTCTGCAGGCAGGCTGCAAACCAGGGGCCCCTACGACAGTTCAATGAAGGTCTTTGATGAGTTCCCAAGAGACGTTAGCTGTCCAACGACAAGCTGGAAAATTCTCTCTGAATGCTGAAATCTCTTCCCCTTTTAAGGCATTCAACTGATTGGATAAAGCATCACTCATCGCTAATGGCAATCTCCCTGGTTGATTCTATGCAGTAAACTCACAGATGACTAAAGTCCATAAATGTTCTTGTATTACAGTTAGCCAAGTGCTTGTTTGACCAAACCAACTGGCACCATTACCTGGCCAAGTTGACACATTAGCCTAACTAACCATCACAGAAAATGAGAAGAATGGTTATTAGCAAGCAGTTTCATATCTTAGGTAGAAGCTGTCCTTTATTCTAGGCTGCCTACATGTTCCAAAGATCTTGGGCCAGATGTCTACTTTTGATGACTGGCTGCTACTAGAATCTCTGAAAATCCTAACTTTAAGGTCCCCTATTGGAATAGCCTCCCTACCGTGTGGAATTCTGAATTGCTTCTTTAGTTGTGAGGCATGAACCCAAGGACTGACTTCCTGGAGTTTCATTACTGTATAGTTTTTAACGGTACCTGATAAGGTCCCTTGCAGTGAAGCTCAAGAGTAGCTTTTCTCAGCTGTCTCTTCCAATAGATGAAACCTTCTGGTTAAAGATTATGAAGAGACTGTTTAGGAGGCTGTTGTGGGAAAATGGCCTTACTCTGTTAGTCATGGGTTTGGGTATGCAAGTCCAGAAGGGCCTTGCAATATTTTCCCATGTCTGCATGCATCAGGCCAGAGGACCAGAGACGAGCTCCCTAAATGCATGGGCCTTCCAGTGACCGGGTTATAGGGAGCTAAGTGTTATGTCCCTGCAGGGTGGGCCATATGGCGTGTTCTCCTATAGTTTCATCTCTCTCTGTGTGCGTGACTGGAGTAGGGTCCAACCAATTTTTATTGGATGTTTGGGGTGTGGCTTTTAGGAGACTTTACCCTGCCTTTTGCCCCCTCTCCCGCCACTCAGTTTTATGTAGAAAGAGGATTCTGTAGATCTGTGTCTCAGCCCAGATTTTCTCATCCAAGATTTAGCATCTGAGGTTTCGGCTAACATGTACAAGTTCATATCATTCGAGCAATCCTAAGACATATGTACCCAAAAGAAGTCTAACTTCCTCTGTGAGTAGCAGCCGAACTTTTCCAAGTTTAGGCAAATCCTGAATTGCAGCTCTTAATTCAGCTCAGGGCCAGGATTTAAGTGGCTCAGTTGCCTACACACTTGGCTTCTGAGGCGCAAATGGCATTTTGGAGTCTTAGGAGAGTCGTTAGGAAGAGATAGGAGGCCTGGCTAAGGGGAAGAAGAGGGAGAAGGTGACGGAATGCGGAAGGAGAGTGATCAAAAGTGTAAGGGGAAGAGGGAGGACTGGAATTAGGGAGGCAACCGGAGGGCCAGGAGCGGTGGGATTTACTGGAGAAAGGACTCTCGCTTGCTGTGACTTGAGTTTGTCAGATTGTTTATTAGGTTTGGCCAGAGAATCTTTTAGTGAAGCAATTTTTGAATCAGAACTTCATTTGGAGGCTTCTGCATACCATCAAAAAAAGCTGCCCCTGGGCCTGAGGAGTCTCCCTCTTTATTTTCCAAGGTGTCCCTCAAATGGAAAATTTTATCTAAGTCAAATGATCCCGAGTGGTCACTGAAGACCTTGAAGTTATGCCATTTAGAGAGAGAGACACAAAAACTGGGATTATAATGAGAATACGTATAGAAATCAGGAGTTTGCCCTAGAGGAGCAGAGGATTCAGGCTTCGATGACGCCACGAAAGCAGAAAACGGTCGGTTGAAACCCACGCAGGTGCACCTTGTGTCTTGGCCCCAACCCAGTATTTTGCCGCCTTTGAACACAGACCTGAAAATGTGGACCTCTCCCCTCAGCCACCCCCAGGCAGGCAGAAAACCAGAGAGAACGTTCTCCTGGGTCAAAGCCAAGCTCTCAGAACAGAAAAACACTGAGAAGGCATCGCCTCATCTGGTTTATTGGTGACTCTGCAAAGTTGGCACAAAGGGGTGCTGATTTGGTGAGACCCACCGGCTCCCCAGGCCGTGCAGCTCCAGCAGGCGTCTATGCCCACATGCTGCCCTGCGAGTCTCCTTCTTACGACAAACAGCACTTTCAGGCAGCACAACACAAAACGGAGCACAAAAGACAGCAAAAAGGCGTGACTCCACCAAGGATGCCAAATGGGTCAGAAAACTAGAATAAATAGCTGAAAGCTCATCACAGAGTGGGGCTCAGACCTGGAGCTGACTTACAACTCAGCGCAAGCTCAACAAGCACCAGCGGCGCGGCCGGGTACCTCTGTGAGAGCCACGCCACTGAAGGCTGGGTCTGCAGCGACGGCCAGGGCAGACGGTGTCTTGGTGGATCTCCAGGAAGACTGGAAACAAACGAAGACCACCCAGATGAGGACAAACGGAGGCTGTTTATTCGGAGCTTACTGTTGCAAGGGAGTCGGCCACCATCACTTGTGTTTGGCAGAAACTCAAAGGCAGGCAGGGGATTGGGAGAACTTTACAGTGAAAAGAGGGAAAGGCTTCAGATAGGCTCTGATTGGAGGTTCTTGGTCCAGGGAAGTGGAGGGAGGTTACCCAGAAGTGGGGCGTGTTATGTGATTGGTTTCCGGGGCTTATTTGGCTTCCTCTTATTGGTCCTAAGTTGGAATCTGGGACAAAATGAAAGTAGGGAAGCTGGCAGTCGGTGAGCAAATTCTGATGGTGGAGGGCTGACTGCTGCAGAGGCTGTGGTTTGGCTTCCTGGGCTGGTAGCTGCGTGTGGCTCAGAGTTCTGTGGTCATCTATGGTCTGGCCAGTGTCCCTTTGTAGATTCAGCTTCTTAGGGGCTCAACTCTACTAGTTCTGTGTTCAGTGTCCTCCTCAAACTCTACGAGGTTTCCACCTTCTCACACACACACCCGCCCCCCGTTTCCCATTCTGGGCCCCATGGGAACCAAGTAACGTCTTTTCTTGACTCACATTTTTTCTAAATTATTCTCTCACTCTCCTGGAAGAAAATGTTAAAAGAAAAACTTTTCAACAACATTAAATTTGTCTCACAGCTTTATTGAGTGATTCTGGAATCAGGTAGCATCCCATCCAGAAATTAGAAGGGAGCTCCTCCGAGGGATTGGAAAGAAGCTCATGTAGAGAGAATGTGGAAGCCAGTGAGGAGACGTTCTGGTTGCCTGACGTTGAGCCTCCATCTCACAGGGGGGTCTTCCAGGTGGGGAGCAGGTGTCCATTGACAGGTACGGCTTGCCGTCCGACCTGAGAAGCGGGTCTAGCAGCAGGTGCTGTTTGTTTGGGTTCTGCAGGGCGCACCCCATTGTTCCAGTTTTCTCAGAAAACCCCTCCAGGCCCCTCCTGCCGACGCCCAGTGCAGGCGGCCCTTTTAGGGTGCTTGATGAAGCGCGCTTCTCTTATTTCCCCAGTTTAGTGGAAGCTTCCGCATTTATCTCATTTCTTTCCTACGCCTGGACTTCTCCGTCCCAGGAGGGATCCACTTCTCTGTCTCTTGGAGCCACAAGCCTCTTGTCTCTGCCTTGAAGGTGGTGGAGGAGGAGGGCCACTCGGAGGAGAGAGCGCCTCAGCGGACCGGCGACCAGCCTGCAGGGGCTCTGCCTCCGCAGGAGCTTCAAAATACCTGGAAATTAGTCACCTGACTCAAAAAATGCCAGTGTGAGCTCCCGTAGCCATGAAAACAGCTGGGCGTCTCTGATGGTAAGTGTGGTGATGGACGGTTTCTCTGGCATCCTCCTTCACTCGGCAAGTGTTTTTGAGCACTTCCTTCACGACAGGCTCTTTCCAAGGTGCTTGGAGATGTCAGTGTGCAAAGCGAAGACCCCTGCTCTCATGCAGCTGCACCGCAGTGGGGCCGGCAAACACAGGGTGGCCGCTGCCCAGGAGCGAGGGGGCTGCGGCTCGAGGGGCTCCGCCCGGCTCCTCTCCTCTCCCTGCCACCGCAGCCTTACGGACACGGTCCCGGCAGCTCAGCCGGCTCGCAGGCTCCATGCGGTTGCGAAGGAGGTGCACATGCACACGGGGGCCCTGGCGAGCTCTCCCGCCTCATGCGGCTTTATTCACCCTCAGCTGCGGGCTGAGTCAGCTGCGGGATCTCAGCCCAGGCCCAATCCTCGGTGCCGCTCGTTGGTTCAGGATTCAGGGAAGCGGCGCGTCTGGTTTGGTCGCAGGAGCCACTAACCCAAATCTGTGCTTTACTGTAGGGACCTGCTTTACAGTCGGAATAGTTATGGAAGGAGATGGTCACAAGTCGAGACTCGAGCTCCGGTGAAATGCCACTGTTGTCAGCAGCACGTGCCCTTTTGCGAGCTCTGCTCCGTGGATTCTATTATTATTCCTGCATCGTTGTTCCCAGATAGAATCAACTTTATGAAAGAAACCAGCAAAGCTTTTTAGAAACCATTATTAAGGAGGGAACAAATAGCTGCATAAAAAAATATTAATTGTTCTAAAAATACTTCAGAGAAAAATACTGTACTTACCAGAAACAATTTTTCTCTGCATTTCTCTTTGTTTAGTCAATATGATCGAGATACGCATATTATACGGTCACGTATCTTTTATTTTCTAGCCAATCACCGCTGAGTTCCCTTTTGAGCCTCCCACGCCTTGAGCTGAGGGCTGGCGTAGACCCCTGGGGACCGCCCTGTCTGGGCACACACAGGCAGAAGGAGCCAGCCGTGCCTGCGCTCCACGGCTGCCTCGCTGTCCTGCCGGCCCTGGCCTGGCCTCGAAGCTCTTGCCAGAGCAGAGGCCGAGGTCGCGGCCCCGTGCTCCTGCCCGCAGCTCCCTGGGGCTCCCAGCCACGCCGCAGGCTCAGGTGGCCACCCTCCCACTGCAGCCACGCGCACGCAGCCCCTCGTTTCACAAAGCACCTTCATTTCGGTGGCGTCCTTGCTCCTCTGCACACTGGGCCTTTTTTGATCAGGGCCACGCTGGCTGTTGTGTACTTAGGAATGGGACAAAGGCACCGTGCTGGGAGGACACGCGGCAGCCAAGTGCTCCCAGCCGAGCCCCCTGGCCAAGTCCCTGCCCCTGGTTAAGTCTACCAGCAACGGACACTTCCACACCTGGGGCTAGGAGGGCCCTAACTGGGGCAGCCTGTGCCTCCCAGCCGGTTTTTCCACCCCTAATCTCAGGGAGTCAGGGTGTAATGGTCAGGCTCATATGTCAACTCGGCCAGGTAACTGTACCCAGGTGTTTGGTCAAGCAAGCACTGGGCTATCTGTAATACAAGGACATTTACGGGCTTTAGTCATCAGTAGTTTACTGCATAGATAGCAGGTTACATCTATGATCAACCAGGGAGATTGCCATCAGCAATGGGTGACGCTTTATCCAATCAGTCGAATGCCTTAAAAGGGGAAGTGATTTCATCATTCAGAGAGTTTCCCAGCTCGTCTTTGGACAGCAAATGCCTCCCAGAAACTCATCAAGGACCTTCATTGGACTTTCATCGGAGCCCCTGGTTTGCAGCCTGCCTGTGGAACCTGGACTTGTGCATCCCCACGGTCACGTGAGAGACTCATAAAATCTCATACTATTTACAGATATCTCCTGCTGATCCTGTTTCCCAGAGAACCCTGACGAATACACAGGGTCACGGCGTCTCTCCAAGCCTCGTACAGATGGATCTGTCTCCCGTTCAGGAACCAGCTCTCAAGCCAGGGAGTGGCGTGGCATGTGGCCTCTTCCCCTTTCTCCTCCAGCCACCTGACTGCTGGCGTCTCTGCAGTTTTCTCTAAGGCAGCCTGCCCTGATCCCCCCTATCAGCAGGGGCGCCCCGCCCCCGTGAGTGTTGCCTGCCAATGGCTCTCCGGGGGCCTCTTCTCTGGAGAAGCAGAGCTACCTTGTCCAGGAGCGTCTCACCCTGCCCACCCCAGACTGCCCTGGAGGAGTGACCGGCGGGATCCCGGTCAGCCCCACGGTGCACACGCCCCTGCTCAGCTCCCTCGCGGGCGCCATTTCTCCTGAGAGCAGCAGCCACCCCGCAAACCCTGCACATCTCGGGGACCTGGCCTTCAGCAGCACCTGAGGAGATCCCCGCTAGTGCTCAGAGGGAAAGCCTGTCTGCTTCAGGGAAGCTTCCTTCTCTCTCCCTCCTGAGAAGCGCTGTTCTCTTTAAAAAAGAAAGGAAAGGAAGAGAATCACCTTAGCCTTGCCAAGGGCTTTCTTTTGTTGCACACACACACACACACACACACACACACACACACACAAGCTCCTAGCATATGTTGTCGTTTTATAATTTACTCCTCAAACGCCCCCAGGCCACCAACTTCTGTAGACTATGGACAATTTTCCATGTCAGGATGCATAGATTTACCTCATTCTTTTCTAATGACTATACAGAATTCCTTATTTTAACCTGTTGCCAATTCATAGACTTGAGGCTGTTTCCCTTTCTTTAGTAATATAAATTATGCTGAAACAGCCATCTGCAAACATCTTTGCAGCTGGTGTTGGTGTTTGGGTAGCACAGAGGCCTAGAAGTACAATTTCTGGCTCAAGTGTTTGTATATTTTAGAACAAACTGAACTCCAAAATGGTTTCACCAATGGGGTTTGAGAATACCCATTTCCTCATGACGTTCTTACTGATGTGCATAAGCTCAATCTTTATTGTTTTTACCTTCCAAAAATGTAATGAGCAAAACTGGTATCTCCTGTTGCTTTAATTTTTGCTTTGCTTATTACTGGTGAAGTTCAACATCTTTCCACGTTTGGGGGTGGGGGGTCCCTGTGTTTTGCTTTGCTCATTACTGGAGAGGTTGAGCATCCTTCCATGTTTGGGGGGGTCCCTGTGCTTTGCTTTGCTCATTACTGGTGAGGTTGAGCATCCTTCCATGTTTGGGG
>JAQZBX010100409.1:0-11365 GCA_029593785.1 Cabassous unicinctus | reverse complement strand
TTCCCACATTAACAACATCCTTCCTTAGTGTGGTACATTGGTTACAATTGGTGAGCACATTTTGGAGCCTTGCCACTAAGCGTGGATTATAGTTCCTATTGTAGTTTACACTCTCTGCTGCACAATTTTTAAAATTATGACAAGATGTACAATAGCCTGTATCTGTCTTTGCAATGTCTTTCAGGATGATTCCCAAGTCCCATAAGTGCCCCATATTACACCCATTTTTCCCTCTTCCTCTCCTCAGCACCTCCAGTGGCCACTGCCTCCACATCAATGATATAATTTCTTCCATAGCTAGAACAACAACATGTCTACAGTAGAATTCCAGTAAGTCCACTCTAGTCCATCATTCATTCCCCAATCCTGAGGACTCTGGGATGGTGATGCCCACTCTGCCTCCAGTTGAGAGGGGGCCTAGTTCCTATGGGGCAGATGGGTGGGACTCTCTTGCTTGCAGTTGCAGACTCTCTCTGTTCCTTGGGATGGTTGTTGTCCACCATCATCTCCTTGTTAGTTGTCCTGAGTGAGTCCAATGAACTGGAGAGTAGGTGTTGCAACTGTGTTGAGATTCAGGGCCCCATATGGACTGCCCAAAGATTTGAGTCTCTGGATGTACATCTACCAACTCTAGTACTAACTGTAGTTCAGACTGAAGGGCCATGCTGGTTCTTAGAGAGATGAGATCGTACTTCACTGTTGTCATTTCTAAACCGTTCTAAAAGCTGTTTGTAAAACTGGGGTTCCAGTTATAACTAATGCGGTCCTGCCTCAGAATGAAGTAGGATAGAAATAATGTTGTATTGCTGAATAAAACATCTGCTCTCCCCCCGTTTAAACTGTTTATTTAATAAAAGAAGTAACAACATGGAGCTTGAATTTTTTGAGCGGGTGGTAATTACAGAGTCCGTCAGTCAAGCAGGTGCTTGGACTGTTGCTATGTTCTCCCTTCGTTTCCCTGGAAGAACCTCTTTCCTTTGGGCTCTTTCCCATTTCCTCCCCATTCTTTGCCCTCTGCCAGGGCAGAACTTCACCCAGGAAAGCACTTGGGCCTGAAAGAAGGGTTAGTCCCCACTCTAGAGATACGCAGTCCGCCTGAGTGACACCTTATTTTTCGGTCTCTTTAACTTGCTTATCAAGTCTCTTTTGTCATGTGATTTTTGATACTCTTTGGATTTGGAACCAGGCGCATGTATGTTTTATAATTTTTAGAATTAGCTTATTATTTTAACGTATCAGAGTAGTAGGCGAGACGAGCATTACACAATTTGTTTACGACTAGATTCTGACCTTAAAAGAATAGTGCTGCAGCCTGCAGTTGAGTGAGATGCTGGTGGTAGCACCAGTCCCCAAATTAGACGCCTCCTGAGTGCAACACACGTGTGAGTGCCGTAAAGGAGTTGCCAGGGCGCTGCTGCCGAGGCGGGGCTGCCGTCCGCTCCCGGGGATGCAGCCCACGCGGCCTGGGAGAGCCCACGGCCAGCTGCTGCTTCTCCCTCGTCCCGGGTGGACGGCAGCTGCACTGGAAAGCAGCCGCTGCCCTCGAAGCGCTGATGGCGCCTTTTGCGTAGTAGGTATGGATCACGTTTGTTGGATGGATGATGAGAGACTCAGCAGGCCGACAGTCCCTCCTGTGTCTGTGGTGCCCGGCTTTCCTCCTCCTCCGCTGCCTGAGCTGCGCAGGCTTTTCACTGACTGCGCGCGTTCCTCCACGCAGGTGAAGCTGCCGGCCATCAACTCCAAGTATCCAGGCAGAGCGGGGACATCCGTTGGCGCCAAGGATTCCGCAGGAAGTAGATTCTCCTTCCCTCCCATGTAAGTGGTTTGAGGCACAGGAATGCCGCGCTGACTTTGGGTTTGGCCTTTCATCTTCCACGGCAGCACGCCTGCCCGCGCTAACCGTGCTCGCTGCCCGGCAGCCCTGTCCGGTTGCCGGCGTTGCCTGCCGCGGCGTCCCGCGGCGTCCCGCAGCCTGGCATGCAAAGCCCTGCTTGGCTTGTGCCGACTTGCTTCCCACGTCCGTCTCTCGTTCCTTCCTGACATCCCTTTTTGCTCCCCTGGAATTTGTTTTTCTCCCTCATCCGATTTGCACTTGAGGCTGCCGTACGTCTCCAAGGAGCTTCTTTCTTCCCCATCAGCCTGTGTCCTGCCCGAAACCCACCTCCACAGTCCTGCCTGCGGCCGCGCGTTTAGTGTCCTTGGCTGCTCGAGGAAACACCGTGCGGCCGGTTGGCTTAAACAATAGGAATTTACTGGCTCACGGTTTTGAGGCGAGGAAGAGTCCAAGTCCAGGCACCATCACGGCGATGCTCTCCTCCCAGAGACCCGCTCCCTGGGGCTGGCCCTGCCCCGTGGCGAGGCCCACGGCGGCCTCCCCTGACCTCGCCCTTCTCTTCCCGGTCCCGCTGGCCTTCAGCTCCTTGCTTCAGCGGCCTTCTCTCTCCCTCTGTCTGAGTTTCACTCTGCTTGTAAAGGACTCCAGTGGTGGGGTCAGGGCCCATCTTGATGGACTGGGCCACGCCTTAGCTGAAGCGGCCTCACCAAGATGTCCTTCAATGGGCTCACACCCCCAGGGATGGATTAGGTTTAAGAACATTGTCTTTGGGGTGCATAGCTCCAAGCCACCAGAGTCCCCCCCGAAAGCTTGCTGGACCGGCTGCCTTTGGATCGCTCGTCCCCTTGGGCATGTCGCTGCATTCCCATGTTTTCTGAGTCACCGAGGCCGGAACCTTGGTGCTGGCTCCTTTTGAGCACCCGAGCCCTGCCGTCAGCTGGAAAACACTGGAGCTGCTCTTACGTTTCCTTAGTCTGCCAACTGGAGGGTGAGCCCCGGAGGGCTTTGGTTTCTCTCACTCTGCCAGAATTCTAGTTTAGTACTGGAATAAATGTCATTAATTACATAACTCCTCCTTAGCAGCTTCCAGTCCAGTGGGGAAAAAAACAACCATATTATTTCTATGACATTGTGACCAATGCTTTGAGATCAGACCGGGAGGGAGAAAAATATATAGAGTGAGTGAGGGGACCATTTGGAATATGCTAACCATGAAGTGCTTCAGACCAGGAAGTCTGAGGCCCAGAGAACAAGCGACGTGTGCTACCTGCTTGACATCAAAGCTCAGGCTGTTTTTCCACGATGTCAAACTTCCCTGCCGTTCTTTAATGTAGATGATGATAAGGTCCATAAAGATGACACAAGTGGTGAAACGCTAGGCTATCAAAGAGAACTGGCAGGAAGAAGACAAGGTTTTAGAAGGGAGCAGAGCACTGGCAGATAATCATTCATAAGGCCAAGCGCAAGGAAGAAATAAGTAACAATTAAGAAAACGTAGAGTGTGAGCAATCCATTACTACCTAGGGAAGGGATGGTGCTTGCTGAAGAAGGCTTCCAAGTGAACAGCTGGGGTTGTTAATTTTTATTGACTATCATGAAGACAGGCTTTGGAAATTGGGTGAAACCTGCTCTCACCCAGGTACCCATGTCTAAGGGTGCTTTGAAATGTACTTCCTTATGATTACATTATGGATGGAGGCGGGGAGGGCAGGAGAGGGTGGGTGGAGAGAGAAAGAAAACATGCCCACTGTTTTTTTTGAGGTCCCAGGGATTGAACCCAGGACCTCGGACATGGGCAGCAGGCACTCAGCCACTGAGCTACACCCGCTCCCCCCACACTATGTTCAGAGGTCACAGAAAACCGCTCTTCTGGTGTATTATTAACCTTTGTACTTAAGTTTGATATTAATTTTTTTCTTTTTGAGGCCCGGTCAAAAAAATAGTTCACCAACAAACTTTTCCAAACTTATTAGCAATGGTTATAAGGACGAGTGGTTACAGCAGCGAGCCAGTTCAGACAAAAGGCCCCCACAGAGCCCCCGCACGCCGGCGTCCTCCCAGGCGATGGCAGGCCCCGAAGGGCACCAGGACGCAGGGAGGCCCCAGGACCCAGAGGCTCCGGAAGCTTCTGAGGAAGCCCAAGGTAAAGCTCACCCAGCAATCACTTTCCTCCGGGGTTTGCAGTAAACTGGGATGGCAGCAGCCGGCGTTTTCTTTTCTCACTGTGGTAATGAGTAATCTGAAAACCATATTCAAAGGTCCTCCAAGGTGTTGAGGTTGCAGGTAAACATGAGGATAAGAGTTTTTCCTCTCTATTGAGGCCGATAGCAAAAGTCACAACTTCTGTGGCTTTCCGTTTTCTTTAACTTGTCAATAATTTTGGCACTCAATTTGGTATCCCAAACCATGATATCAATTTTAGTTTCCTGGATCCAGAAAATTCTGATGTCTAAAATGCCTGAACTTCTGCATAATAATTTGTCCTATTTGAGAGAGCTTCGTAAAAAGCTCTAAGTTCTTTGAAAAGAACTCACAACTCAAATTTCAAATTATTCCATTATTAGCATTTCTTACATTCTGTTAGATTCCTAAACTGTGAATAAATATTTTGGAACTTTCTGTGTAATTAAAGTCCTATATTAGTTTTTATTTTTAACAAACCTTCTGTTGTTAAAAAGCGTACCCCTGAACTTGGCAACGTCAGCTGTTTCTTGACTAACCTTGTTGTTTTAAATAATACAGCCTTTTTCCTAATTCTTTAAGTAATTATGACTCCTTTTCCTGCTTCGTCTGTTTCACTAAAGTGAACAACTAATGTACTTATGTGCTTGTTCTTTATTACAGAGTCTTCCCCTCCAAGTGAGTATTTGTAGAGAAACGGAGCTGCATCAGGATACAAAAAGTGTCTTACCAAAAAAAACTAAAAATCGATGGATGTGCTTCTGACATCTGAAACGGAAGTCTCTGGCAGCCTGTGATGTCCTTCTCCAACTGCATGTGTTCTAGCTACAGAGGCTGGTGCCATATATGCTTTTTTTAAAAAATCAGAGTTCTCATAACACAATTTGAGGACAGCAAAAGAAGGACCACTTACATTTTTACAACCAAATTATTTTATTCTTTTAGGTATCTTACAAATGAAAAAACTTCTTTTAGTTTAATAAAACATATCTTCTCACTTACCATGTGAGACAGACATGCATTTAAATAATGGGAAAGCGAAGGGAAAAGCAGTGGGAGGATCTTAATTTAAAAATTAAAGACAAAAAACCAGTGAGCACAGCAGTCACCTACAAAGGATGTTCTAATAGTTTTAGGATGATTTTTCTGCACGTGCAGAGTCTTAAGTAGACAGAATTTATTTCAACAACAACAAAACCCATGCTGTACTCCGGGGATCATCGTTTGGCATTAGTAGATATGCATAGGCTGGTCTGTCAGGAAATACAGCATTGCACGCGTCATATAATCTGTTTAAATTAGCAGACTGCGTCAGCGGTAACCCCGCAGGAACCTGGAAGAACCCCCATGTGTTGGAGCAGTTCTGCCTCAGCAAGTTTTCTGGGGCGCTGAGGGGGTCACTGCTGCAGCCGGCGGCTCCCCACCCTCATCCGTCTGGAATTCCTGGGCTCTTGCCGTTACTTTGGTGCTCACGCTGTCTCCTTTAATTCTGCTGTGACTTTTCTTCCCTGTATTTCCTTGCCCATTCTGTGTCCTGTCTCCTGCCCTCCTTGGTCTTTCACTTTCACAAACGTTAGGCAGCCCGGCCCCGGCAAGGAGAGCCCCCACTTTGCAGGCTTGTTAGGAATCGTTCTTTCCCCAGCAGGGACCGGCTGCGTTTTCCCTCTCCTTGCCCTTTCTGCAGCCATTCCGGAAGCCTTTGGAGGGCCTTTACTTAGCTGGCAGAGTATTGAACCTTGGAATGGGCCAGAATTAGTGGCGAGGCATAGGACCTTGCAGGCAACGACCAGTGCCACCGCTCCCCGCCCCCAGGTGCTGGCCAAGCGCGCAGACTTGCCGAGGTTGGGGGGTGCCCTCCTGCCCCCCGCCTGGCCAGCCTGTGCTCCCGCTCAGCCTAGCACCTCCCAGCAGGTGCAGCCCCCAGCTCCAGATGTCACGTGGCCCCAACCGGGCATGAGCTGGGGACTGAGTTAGCATACGGCAGGTTCACATGCTAAATTTTTATCTAGACTTCACGAATAATCTCTATCGCCAGGTAGATAAATATGTGTTACTCTTTTATTTAAAATGGAAAAAAATAATTTAATTTTGGATTTTCACTTAATTTTGATTTAAGGTAATGAGGCTGCTTTTAAGTGCGTCTCTGTTCACTGGCTACTTTGCATTACAGGTGCAGCAGCATCTCCAGCGGCGTCCACACCAGCTGAGCCCAAGTCACCCTAACACGGCGTGCATTTAGGATAGTTTGTCACGGCGAAGGAGAGCGGGACCCTGCTGCAGCTGTGTTTATAAGGCACTTGTTATATTTCATTAATATAGATTCTTACGAAGTAATTTATATTGCAGTAGATTTGAGATCCTTGTGGCGGAGATTGTGCAACTGTTGAGTTCTGTTTCTTGCGTTTCTCTGGGGCTTTAACGCCTGGTCGACAAACACACCTAAGGCCTGTGCTGCCCTTTGCCTCGCTGGCCCGGCAGTGTCCCAGGGCCCTGGAATCATCACCCGACATCACCTCCTGCCGCGTGAACCACTGCTGGGTAATTTTAGCAAAATCCAACGCCTAGACTCTTAAGTAGAAGAAACTCAGCACATTCTTAAACCTTTTCCATTATTTGCCCCTGTAATCTCTTAAGAAATAATTTTTCTCTTACACAATAATTCTTTCTAGAATATTGTCATCTAGTTTATATTAAGAAAAACAATAATTTATTATGCTTTGAAGTTTTTTAAAGATTCACTATAAAAATATTGTAGCATTTGCTCATTAAAAATTTTTGCTAATGTGTTGTGCATCAACTAAAATCCAGAATATTAAACATTTATTTTGTATTCTTTAAGCAACAAAGTTTTATTTTAATATTTCATTTAGTAGTCTTAAAATTTTTAAGAACAGACTGAATTATTTTATTTTGTAAGGTTTGTTATTGTTTAATTAGCATTAGAATGTAGTTTTATATTTTGTACATTTAATTCATCAATAAAGTATGTTTTCTGCAGGAAGATTTTCAGAAGGCCAAATAAGGTCACAGATATTTTAGCTTCTTTCCCAGAATAAACTTATCATGCACTCGCTCACATAAAATTCTGAAATAGTTCTTTAAATGAGATATTTAACTGAACACATATATCTATATTGCTTGATCAAACTGATATTACTATGGGAGAATGTATACAATGTGAAAAAATGTGAATGGCTGTATATACTGAATAAAAAAGAATGTAATACGCCATTATAGTAAATATTTATTTTTTTCCCTCTTTTCCCCCTTCCCTTCCTCCACCCCAAGTTCTACCTCATTCTCTAATAACTCCCTCCCTTCCCCACTTAGTGAAAAATCACCTGGAGTAGACATCAGTAGCTTAGGAATTTTTTATTTTGTTTTGTTTAGGTTATTGTAGTAACTGAAACTTGTGGTTCAGGGAAGGAGGGGAAGAAGCAAGACGTGGGGTCCAGTCTTGGCTGGGTGCACCTGCACACGTCGCCCCCACACACCCTGCCTCCTCTCGGGGTTTGCTCTTCTGCGGAGAGCATCCGGCCGTCTCAGGCCTCCACAGCCCGAGCTCCCCTCTGCTCCAGAAGGCTGGACCAGTTTCTTGGCTTGTCTGAGCCTCGTTTTCCTCCCATAGAAAATGGAGCTAATAATTCCTCTAACCAATGGTTGCAGTGAGGTGTAGTCAGAGCAGAGTTCACTAAGATTCCTAGGCCAGCGGCAGGCAAGTACGCAGTACTCAGTAGTTCCCTTCCTGGCGTTCACACCCCAGGCGGGCGTAGTGGAACCAGCGTCACGGAGGAACGCTCTGGTTTCAAATGCTGAGCCTTGTGAAAATTGGTGAGTGGAAAGGGGGAAGGAGACAAGAAGGAATAGCATTAAGGAGAAGAATGCCAAGCTACACCAGATCTCTAGTGAGAAAAGAAGGCAGAAAGCAACATCAGGCATTGGAGCATCTTGATGGACGAGAATGCACGAGACTCCACGCCCGTACGAGGCGCCACCTGCATCTTCCAAAACTGGGCAGGCTGCCCCAGCTACCAAGATGATGCTTCTGAGGGCTGTTCCACATGCCTCAGGGTTAAAGATGAAGTGAAGCCCAATCCACAAGGGCCAGTAACGTGAAAGGACGACAACAGGGAGGTGAGAAAGAGTGTCGATTCCTTTTACGCTGAGAGAGCAAAGCTCAGCAACTCTGTTAGGGTGGCTTCCTCTTAAACTAGATTTCATGTGGGAGTTTGTGAAGCAATAGGAGGCAGTGTGTGTATGATAGTGTGCAAAAAAGTCACAGAAATTCTAATTGAGCGGCAAGCCCTCGGGTGATAATGTAGGTGATGTATGAAGGACACTTTGAGACACACTGCCCTGTGACCTGGGCCAATGCTAATTATGAACGCAAAGCTTTGATTGTGAACATGCCACATGTTTCTATTAGATTACTGAAAGTTTCCTTGCTGTAAGAGAGACCCATAGGAAGAGACAGTCTTTTCTCCCTCTATTTTATCAGCGTGCAATGCCTGGAACGTCTGCAGCCATCTTGCAACTCTGAGGGAACTGGAGGAATGAAGTTCACACACTTCATTAAAGTCAAGTCTCAAGGATGGAAAAAAACATAGGTCCTTGATGACTACCTTGACCTGATGAATTAAACAGCTCTGGAGACATTTTATGTTTGAACGTCTTTATTTTTAAATATCAAGTCTCTTACTGTTTAACCTAGTTGTGTCAGGTATTCTGTTCTGCAGATAACATTATCCTGATACTCAGACTTCCTGCATAATAAAGAGAAGCAATGCACGGTTGAACCCCTTTAAATATTGATTTTCTTAGTTGCAGAGTGTGGCTGTAACCTTAGCATGTTGCCACATCCTTTTCATATAGTATTTGTGCCCCTCTGTGGTCTCCACTCATTCTTTCAGATTCCGCCTAATCTCTACCTATGAATAGGCTGTGTCTTACTCTCAACTGCTTGTTTGTATGTCGTAATGCAATCTCCCATCGAAACATGGGCAAAGCAATGAATCAGCTGGTCACGTTTCTTGGCTAGCCCACAGCAGTCCAAACCAAAATATGCTAGAAATCAGAAAAAAGTAGAAAACAATATTAGGACTCTTCTCAGTTTGCTAGAGCTGTTGTGACAATACCACAGAGCGGGTTGGCTTCAGCAACAGGGCTTCACTGACTCACGGTTTTGGAGGCTCAAAGTCCCACCTCAAGGCATTGGAAGGGTTTCCTTCTCCCAGGGTCTGTAGCGGTTCCGGCGCTCCTCAGGCCCGTGGTGATCTCGCTCATCCTTTGGCTTCTTCTGACTTCCGGATTTTACTTCCACGTCCAATTTCCTTTGCTTATAAGGATTTCAACCCCATTGGGTTAAGGCTCACCCTGATTCAATTTCTCCTCATCTAAACAGGAGCTTTGATGCTCCTACGCACAAATGAGCCCCCATCTCAACTACCGACATCCTCCAAGGTCCTGTTTACAAATGGGCTGACGGGCATGCGGATTCAGACTCACACGTGTGTTTACAGGGGACACGACTCAAGCCCTAGCAATGGCATAATCCCTTTTACGTCTGAAGATGTCTAAACACAATGCACAAAATTAAAATTGTAAGTAAGTATTTGTGGAAGGACTTCAAAACATTTCAGAATACATACACTTTTTCCTAACGTATTATGTAATACTAAGCAGTGAACTTGGGAAATATTTTTCCATTTATCCTGACCGAATAAATCACCATTTTTGGGGGGACCCTATCTCTAAATGAAACAAATATGCACTGTATACAAAACCTATAGCAAAAAAAATGATCTTTCTTGGATTTTTTTTCTGTCTGAAATCACACCTGGTTATCTGTGCATGTTGTATTATTGCAGTGGTCATGCTGGGTCTCCAGTGAAGACTCCGTCCTTCACCCCATGGCCTCAGCCCTGCCCCCACTCGCCTGCCGCTCTGGCTCTCTGGGCCGGGGGCTGGTGGGATTAGCCCCCCTGTCCTCCAGCCATCTCTGCATGGGAGCCAGGCCTGAGGAACGGAGTGTGCTGGGATCCATACTCGTGTTTTCAAAATAACTGTTTTGCTTATTAGAAATAAAAATATCTCTGCCCTCCTAAAATTATTAATTGTAAAACTCACAAGGGACAGCAATGTGACCGAACATGCCTAATCTTTTGAAAACTACGCTTTAACAACTTGTGAACCATTTGACAGTCTGGTTCCAAGTTGAGTTCATTTTTGTTTTTTTGTAATAAACTTTGTTTTTAGGGAAGTTTTAGGTTCACATTTACAGAAAAGTTACGCCAAAAGTGTAGGGATTTCCCATATAACTCCCCCCTACACACACACACACACAGTTTCCCCTATTATTACGTTAGTGAGGTACATTGGTTATGGTTGAACCAATATTAAAGCATTGCCACTAAGCCAGGTCTATAGCCCACGTCATGGTCTACACTTTGGGCTGTACAGCTCCGTAGACCTTGACAAGTGCCATGCGTCGTCATTGAGGCATCATACAGAAAGATGTCACTGCCCTAAAAATGCCATGTCCACCTACTCATCCTTCCCCCTACTTCCGAACCCCTGGAAGCCACTATCTTCATACCGATGTTAAAAGTTACTCTGTTAGTACAAGAAAATAACTACAATATCAATAAATCCACTTTGGTCCGTGCCTACACTTCCCCCGTATGTTCGTTATACCTCAGTCTTGAGGGATTTGGGACGATGTTTGCTCCGAGTGCTTCAGGCTGAGAGGGGGCTTAGATAACATGGGGCAGATGGAACTGTTTTGCTTGCAGTTGTAGAGACTCCTTGTTTTCTTGGGAAGGGACTTGTCCCTCATCATCATTTTGTTAGTTCCCCAGGACAAGCCCGAAGAACTGGAGTGTAGGAGTTGGCTGCAACTCTGCTGGGATTCGGGGCTCAACCGGCACGTGAGCAGACGGAAGATTGAAGTCTCTGAGAGCTATGTTTAATGGGTATAGTCCTAATTACAGGTTCAAATAAGAGGAGTAGAAGAATCATGAGCACGGGGATTTTTTTCATCTCCCCAAGCAACCATGTGACTCTGGAACCCAAGGAGGGGAAGTAAGAGAGGACATGAAGTATATCCTCACACACCAGGGAAGAGGAGGACCTGGGCCTTTTGGGGGCCTTAATTTCTATCTCAGGAAGATTCAGGGATTAACTAAGGGACGGTGGGAAACACCAGTGCCAGGCAAGGGCCCCCAAGCCATCAGATCAGATAGCCGCCCCCTGGGGGGCCGACTGGCACGGGCCACAGGGGAAAAGGGGGTCCCTAACAGAAGGCCCCAGCTAGGACAGCTGCTTCCATGCAAGGTACGTCTTCTAGCTCGC
>JAQZBX010100408.1:0-11368 GCA_029593785.1 Cabassous unicinctus | reverse complement strand
TGTTCGATATTATTTTAATAAGACTTTTTTTTTTTAGAATGTGCTGGGGATTTAACCCAGGAACTCATACATGCAAAGCAGGTGCTCAACCACTGGGCTGCACCCTCTCCCCTAATAAGACATTTAAAGTAAAATAACCCATGGCATAAATTTACAACCTTTGGGGAATGGAAGAAAAAGTTACTTTACTGAAAGCAAATATTATATAAGTTAAAGACATACTATTTTAATGTCAATATTGTCTTTTAAAGTAAACTTATAACAGTTATAACAATGCTAACATCCAAAAAAAAAAAGTTTTAATATGGGGTGGGGAATGGGGGAATTAGGTTGGGTAGGTGGGAGTCTCTAGTATTCCATGTGTGCCTTTGCTGTGACCTAAAACTTCTTTGAAAATTAAATCAAAATTTGGGAGACACTGGGGAATGAGAGGGGGAAGGTGTCACAGTACACTGGATATCTGATAATACAGTGATAAAAAGGAAAAAGAATAATTTCTTTTAAAAAAGGATTTTTTTGTGTTTTTTTTCCCCATTTTTTCAAACGTCCCAATCCGCTAATTATATTTCATTTTTAGTTGTTTCTTTCTTTTTTTTTTCTTCTGAGTTTCCTTGTACTTATCTCTTGCAGTTAAGCTTATCATTACTATTTCTTTTTCCTATTAATTGTATTTTGTTATTATATGGGCTTCATGTTCAGAGAAGGTTTAGATCACAGAAGGGTTACAAGGGGGGCTGCAGTGGATTATTGGTGGGGGTTGTCTGGGATGGGGATTCGTGGGAGTAAGTCCATCTGAATATATATGAATGATATATAAAATTGTTCAAATGATCAAGGGATGGGGCATGGCCACGGTGGGTAAACAATTACTCAATAAATGAGGGAACCAGAATTCCCAGCCTGGAGAGCTCTGCTACATTCCCCAAGGGAGCAGCAACAGTCCCCTGAGTACAGAGGCAGTGTCTGGCAAAAGAGGATGGCCCACTGATAGGTTCTTCTTATTGAGGACTAGCCTTATGAGTATTTGCTCTTCTAATTGAAACTTAGCCTACTGTTATGGGGTGCCTAAGGGTTGCCACCTGAGAGCCTCCTTGTTGCTCAAATGTGGCCTCTCTCTAAGCAAACTCAGCATATGAATGCATTACCCTCCCCCCAACATGGGACATGACTTCTGGGGATGAGCCTCCCTGGCAACGAGGGATTAATACCAAGTGCCAATGGGCAACACGATTGGAAAAAGGCCTTGAATAAAAGGGGAAAATGGTAAAGAAAAATGAGTTCATGTGGCTAAGAGACTTCAAAGAGAAGCAAGAAGTCATCCCAGAGGTAATGCTTACGCACACCTCAGTAGGATCTCATAGAACACCAAAGTGGATATCACCCCACACAGAGGGAACCCTGAGGGCTCTGCAAACCCCCAGGTCCTATATAAGGTGGGGTAATAGTCCCAGAGATTGATGCCTAATTAGTGGGCTCTTCAGTGGAATCTGTGCTAATGAGAGTGACAGAGTTGGACTCAAATAAGTCCTCCCTACACATGGTCCATCAGTCCCTTCTATTCAAACCTATATGTGATGCTGGAGTTGTTAGGTGTACTTCCAGAGACTGAAGCCTGTGGCCTACCTATGTGCCAGCTTTGCCTGGAATCTCAGTGGAGCTGCAACTCCTACCCTAGAGCTCAATGGACTCATCCAAGTGGCCTGGCGAGGAGACGACGATGGGCAACGGCTATCCCATGGAAAGGAGAGGGCCTGCAGCTGCAGACAGGATAAACCAATCCACTGTATATACAGGATAAAAACGCTTTCTCACTCGGAGGTGGAGTGGACATCACCATCCCCCAGTGCCCTCAGGATTGGGGGAGGACCTGTGGACTAGAGTGGACTTGGTGGTATTCTGTTGTAGACATATTATAATTCAAGCAATGGAAGAAATTGTAACAGTGAGGTGGAGCCCGTGGCCACGGGATGTTTTTGGGACAGGGAGAGGAGGGGCAGTTGAAATAGAAGGGCTTTTTTGGGACTTGGAGGTTGTCCTGAGTGGCGTTGTGGTGACAGATATAGGCCATTTTCCATCAGCATATACCATGCAGAACTGTGTGGGAGAGAGTGTGGTCTATGATGTGAACTGTGGTCCATGTTCAGTGGCAAGACCCCACGATGTGTATATCCAGTGCAGGTGTTGTGTCACATGGAGGAAGGATGGTGGTGTGGGATGTTGTTGGAGGTGTGGGAGGTGGGGAACATGGGAATCCCTGTAATTTCTGAGTAATATTTTGATAATCTTAGCACCTTTAAAAATACATATATATATGTATAAAATAACATTTATGTAAGCAAATGCACATATATGCATATGTATATATCATTTTACAAATATTTTTATGTATTTTGAGAAATTTGGCTTTTACTCACAAAAAAAAAATAAAAACAATAATAATAATAATAATAAAGTAACCTTAGGGTTGAAATTGATAATTTCTGTCAAATATACCACATTGCTGAGACTTAAGTAGATTAGAGGCATTGACAGTGAGTAATATCTAATTGAATTAGAATAGTGTTAGTTAGTCTCTTAATCATTCATACTTTTCCAGCGAATATATGGATGCTTGAGTTTGAAATAAAAATGAGAATATTATGTTTTATTAATCTTGATTAAAAAGAACCTAAACATTATAAGAAAGAAGAATAGTATAGACGGTTTAACTCCTTCTTCCCTGTCATCCTACTGATAAAAACACAAAACATTTACATATATCATGTTACACATTGATAATTTCACCACCAACAATCAAACAATTCAGTTTGTACAATTAGAATTATATTTTATTTAGCACTGGAAGTCATTTTAGTCCATTGATAAGAATGAAATTATTTTTATTAAATGCTGCCATTCATAAATCTGAAACATAAAAATTTGGCTTTTTGTAATCTACATTATTCTTCTCTCTTATTAAAAAGTGATCATTTCAGCTTAATAGTGCCAACTTCTTTATTTCAGTTCAGATGCAAATATTGAGCAACATATTAGGATCACAACCTGCTTTCTAGGATCTATATTGATTCCAAGTAAGAAATTCTTTGTAGTCCCCACCTCTCACCTCTCAGATCATTTACTGTCAAGGGAAAAAAGAGCATAGGAAAATAATTAGCCACTTTGTACTATTAAGTGTAAAACAGTGAGACATAACAGAAGTGTTGAGTTCTCAGAGTTCAGAAAATAATGCAAACAAAATATAAGCAAATATTTCATGGAGAATTTACAACTTTAGAGTTGAATAGTTTGAGGTAGAATTTTAATTTTTGCTTTAAAATCTCACTTCTTTCTTATGGTATTTGTGCTATATACAGGAAAATAACTGGGAAGGGATTATGTTTCAGGCTGTGTAGAACACTGAGTAAAATTCAGAAGAATAAATAAAATTTAACTTTTAATAGTAATGGTAGCTTGTGCTTACATAGGCTTTTACAAATACCACAACTTAGTCAAGGGATTTTACTTATATTCAATGATATAAATCATGTAATAACTGTAAGTCTTGACAATTCCTGGCCTTTTTCATAGTTAATCAAACTGTGGCACAGGAAGTGTATTAGTCACGGTTCTTTTGGGAAACAGAATCAACAAGAGATATCTGTCAATAATATGAGATTTTAAAAGAGTCTCTCAAGTGACCGCGGGGAAGCACAAGTCCAGGTTCCTTTGGCAGGCAGCAAGCTAGGGCCTCTGATGAAAGTCCAATGAAAGGTCTTCATGAGTTTCTGGGAGATGTTGGCTGTCCAAAGACAAGCTGGGAAATTCTCTCTGAATGTTGAAATCACATCTCCTTTTAAGGCATTCAACTGATTGGATAAAAGCATCACCCATTGCTAATGCAATCTCCCTGATTGATGCAGATGTAATCAGCCATCCATGCAGTAAACTCACTGGTGATCAAAGTCCATAAATGCTCTTGTATTACAATTAGCCCAGTGCTTGCTGGACCTAACATCTGGACACAATTACCTGGCCGAGTTGACACATTAGCCTAACCATCACAGGGAAAATAATTACAAAATGTAATTTGCATGGTTTCACACAGTTAGCAGGTGGCAGAATCATAATTCAATTCCAATCCTTCTGGGAAAGGCATGCTTTTTAACCATCACAAGGCACTTTACTGATGTTTTGTTTAGTGGACCACATGCAAACCTAGCAGAATGTTACTAGTGGTGTGGCAAGAGACACCTGAGGTGCAAAATTTAAGGATGTTTTCACTTTCAAGACTGTGCAAGTACAGGAATTGCCATAAGAATGAGTACCTCCTTAAACTGTGCAATACTGGAGCCTCACTCAAGTTCTGAACCTGATAAAGAGAAATGTAGAAAGAAATAATTATCAAAAATTCAATAAATCATTATTAAACACCTATTATACTACGGAACATGTTACAACATTGGCAACTACATACTTAAAGAACATAATAGTATAACTATAATTATATTAACATAGATAATAAATGACCATACAAATTGATAAATTTGACAATATTTTTCCATTAATTCTTACAAACAAGGGAGCAAGTCTTAGAAAGTTTAAATAATTGCTAAATATTACTGAGATAATCAGTCATGGAAGATTAAAGTACATTAAGAAAAGATAGGAACTAACTTGCCATCACAAAGCTTATGTGAGATAAGTCAAATTATCCAACATAGTGAGTCTTAATACCCTTATCTTTAAAGGAAAATTACTTTAGAAATGGTCATCTGAAATTTTATTTTATTACTTTGAGGAACCACAAAGATAATGGAGGGTGCACAGAGCACCATGAGTACAATATAGCAGGCAATATCTCTTCTCCTCCTGCTGCATACCTATACAGGCAGGTAATGGACACTGTCCATGCTTGACTTGTTTTCCTACAATTGCCCTGTGTATTGTTTCAATCAGGTTCGATATTCCAAGGCTATTTTTTTCCTGCATAAATCTCTTTTATATCCTCAACTAATATCTTTCCAAAATACATTTGTACTATTTTCCTATATATAATAAACTATTCTCTAAATTTTCAATATGTAACCTGTATAATATCAATGGAATAATGGGATCTCTAAGTTCTAGATCATCAAGTGAGGGGAGTAAAAAGGTTGAAATACATAGATTAAAAAGAATGTGAGAACACAATTTATGACATAGTGCTATTGGAGGATGATTGTGAAAATGCACTGAGAAATACAATAAGATTGTCAAGAAGTGTAATTCATTAAAAGTGAGATCAGATGACAACATTATAGGTCTATCTACAGCAGTTTCAAATGGCTTCAGTGCCTGTGCTTCAGCCCAAATACAATTTAGAGAACAGGCTATGAAATCCAGGAAGGTAAAGTAAAATGCTCAAGCTAAATTTATCTTTTCTTTAGATGAAACACCCAGAAAAACTATCAGAAGAAAATCTAACTGAATTGATGAAATTTGTTCTTTTGGGCTTTGCTGATATTCCTCATCTCCAGTAGTTTTTATTTGGATTAATCTTGGTCATCTATATTATTATACTGATGAGCAATGGGGCCATATGTCTGATAACAAAACTGGATACTACTCTCCAGACCCTCATGTACTTTTTCCTTGGCAATTTTTCCTTCTTGGAAATCTGCTATATAATAGTTATTCTCCCCAGAATTCTCATGAATCTTCACACCCAGAGAAGAAGAATTTCTTTAGCTGCCTGCACTACATAAATGTGCTTTGTCTTTATGTTGGAAGCCACAGAGTGCCTCTTTCTGCCAGTGAAAGCTTATGAACACTACGTGGCCATTTGCAACCCACTGCGCTATCATCTAGTCATGAACCAAAATGTGTGTATCCAACTGGTGGCTGGCTCATGGCTCTTTGGAATTCCTGTCCAGATAGGGCAGATCTGCCATATTTTCTCACTGTCTTTTTGTGGGTCTAACCAAATCAACCATTTCTTCTGTGATATTCCTGCAATACTCAAACAAGCCTGTGGAGACTTCTTTGTGAATTAAATGTTAGTCTACATAGTTGCTGTTTTGTTTGCCACAATTCCATTTCTGTTAATAGTTTTCTCCTACACCAAAATCATATGCACAATTCTCAAATTACCTTCAGCCACAAATTGAGCCAAAGCCTTCTCCAACTGCTCATCTCATCTCATGTTTGCCATGTTATTCTATGGATCCCGAATGGTTACATTTCTAAGACCCAAAGCAAGTCACTCATCAGGAACTGCCAAAATGCTCTCTTTTCTATCCCATTGTTACTCCCATGCTTAATCCCACGAAATACAGTTTAAGGAACAAGGGTGTCATAATTGCACTGAGAAAAATTTTATGTAAATAATTTAGTTTATTAAAGAATTAGTTCTAATGACAAGAGATGTTTACTCTTACATTTGTAATGATGTTTCAACAGATTTTTACATTTAACTATATTTTTTGTCTGACAATACAGTGGCAATTATTTCCAGTGTATGGAATTTAATGTTGAGAGACCATTCTATATTGTTATCCAAATTATATATGTATCAGCACATGGCAAACTATTCCACTGATAATTCTATAATTTTATTGTGCAGCAACTCCTTTAAATAAAAACTTTTGATAATGGTTGATGTAATATAATCAACTGTAAGGTAGACTCTATTATATCACTTATTGCAAAAGATATTGATTGCTCGATAGTTGTAACAGCCATTTTATTAACCATGTTTGCCATTACATTAAAAGAAAAAAATAGACATGCAGTTTTGCCCAGCCATGACTTTCCAGAATTCCTTGTAGGAAAAAAGGACCTAAGGAACTTTCAAGGACGATATTGTTTTATAAAGATGATGAAACACAATACAAGTGAATATTAGATATTTTTATACTTATATTAAAGATTTCTATAAAATGTAATACTCTGATTTGATCAAACTAATATTATCATTTAAAATATATGGATATAATAAAGAAGAAGCATGGGAAAATTCACTCATTTTTACATGTATATTCTTGGAGATGATAAAATGGATAGCAAAATTGGGAGAAAATGTATAAATTTAAATTATAGTCAGCTATCTGCTATAAAAAGATAACATGCACATATCTTATATGTGGTTTACACAGACATACATTTTGACAACGATGAATGTAAAAATAATCATAAAATTTTAATAGTGGATATTTCATTGTAAATTTTTCAATGATATTTTTTTTATTTTTCTATTCTGAAATTTTGGTGTTTACTACAATGAACCTGTGATCTCCATATAATTAAAGAAGTATATAAATCTGTATTTATTATGGATAAGGAAAAGGATAGTTGTTTGTTGTGTTATTTACTATTTTAAAAATGATATAATTGATCTCATGCTTTTGTGGTATTCCATACTGATCAAATGAATTCTTCATATATGAAGGCAACAGATTTCTAAGAGGCCATGATGTATTATGAGGAAATACAGATAAAAAATAATGTGGTGAAGCATGTACCTGCTTTTAAGGCTTTTCCCTAGAAATGAAGCAAAGTCAGTGGTGCTCACATTTACATGGACATACCTAACTCCAAGTGCATAGGGAAGTATATTACTACTTTCTACTCAGAACAATACAGGCAGAATATGCATTATCCATCCTGATGGGAAAATCAAGAAGAAATTATCTACTTTGCCCAACTACAAAGCAAACAATGAATAAATCATTATGGATCTTGGATAATACACCCATACAAAATTAAAAATTGATAATGGAAATGATTAGAGACAGGGAATTCTTTTTTAAATTATGTACACAATAACAAAGACAATGCCCAGAAAATTTGGAGGCATAAATTGCATCATTCTTGAAGCTATTAAATGTTGAATGGTGTGAGAGAGAAAATGAGAAATCCTATCATTCTCAATGCCCTAACTGTCACATATGGGAAAAAAAATTAGTTGTTAGAAAAGAGATAACTAACAGGGGTAAAATAACATTTCAGTAATATTAATCACTCTAAGTGATGTGAACTAGTTTAGCTTTTATTTTATTTTTTTTTGCAGAGAAGGCAACTGAGAGCTGTGTTCCTGAAGCACTATTATTTTGATGGATAATAAATTCCCCTAACCTTCCAAAAAATCAATTAAGAGATATCCAAAAGCTATTTTATCATTAAATTTGGTGAACATAAGCAAAAATCTAAGCAATCATCACTTTCAGTGACGAAAATGTAACAAAAAATTTATTGGCACCACCACTCATAAAATACAATAAATGTATTCAGGTAATATAAGGACTTTGAAAATTATAAATGTCTTTTTTTATCAAGATAATATTTTTCCTAATTATTTTGAATGAAATATTCACAGACCAATTCACCTACAGTACTAAGAAACTGAATTCTTCAGAAACACAAACAGACATTTATTGTTGCCTTCCTGCAATGAAGTCAATGGTTAAAGGGCAAGGAAGAGTTCTAAAGTCTGTGGAGTCTTTACAAGATTACAAATTTGATTTGGGGAAAATAATTACCACAACTATCTTCAGTTTGAATCTGGATTAGTACCTTTGGGTACTTTTTTTGAGAAGAATATGTAGGATATACCAATAGACAATCTTCCCCTAACTTGGGATAGTAATGTACTATATAGGTCTCTTATGTTTATAAAATGTTGCTTTATCTATCATGTAAAAACATTGAAAATGAAGCTTATTTTTTAAGAAGTTCAATAATTAGTAGATAACACCTATAAGGAAATAGAATAATAGAATCGGATAAAAAGGGAAGGCGATCATATGGACTAAAGTTAAAGTAAGAGATCAGAAACAACAGAAATGATGTATATAAGAATTAGAGTCTATGGAAAGGTCATGAAAAAGTTCAAAGAGGGACATCTGTTGAACTCTGTCATAATAAGCATCACACACAAAAGGAATATTTATTTAATGTATACATGCTTAGTCTTTGTATCCAAGCAGATGATAGCTAGTTGCTAGATGATGATGACAGATGATTAATATAGATAATTTGTATGTTCCAATATATTTGTGGTTTTCATTCCTAATTGATTTTATTCAAATAATTATATTTATATTGATTAAGATTGTCACATATACGTAGTGATATATGATGTACCTTTGAGATTTAGTATTCTGTGAAAGTGAAAATATTCAGCAAATGGTGAATCTAGTAATTAGTCTGCAAATTGTCCATATATTTAGTTTGAAGTTTAGAAGTGAATATTTTCGCTGACCTGATTTTGTGACAATCAGGATAGGTTAAACTTTTTCTATATTAGAAACCATGCATGTGTCGACAGACCTGGTTTTCTTCCTAGGTCTAGTTTTTAGATTGCTGGTGATAAATTAAGCCCGATTTATTATATGACCATTCTGTATGGGAAAACACTGTAACTCTCTAAGTACCTTTGATCAACTTTAAGACATATAACAAGGGGATGGATTTGGCTCAAATGGTTCGGCATCCATATCCCATATGGAGGGAGCTGGGTCCGATCCTTGGGATCTCCTGGTAAAACTAAAGGAAAGAAAAATATAGAGGTTGTGTGGACCACCAGGCCCCATGCGCAGGTGCACCATCAGGCCCGTGCACGGCTGCACCACCAGGCCCCGTGATAAAATAGATAGCAAAATTGGGAGAAAATGTATAAATTTAAATTATAGTTAGCCCCCTAGGCCCCATGTGTGGGTGTGCCGCCAGGTCCTGTCCATGGGTGAGCTGTCAGACCCTGCAAGCCAAGCAGCAAGATGGTGCCATAACAGGAGATTGACACAAGGGAAGGCCAAGATGAGATGCAACAAAAAACTAGGAACTAAGGTGGTGCAGGTAGTAGGATGCCTCTCTCCCACATCGGAGGTTCCAAGGATCAAATCCCAGTGAAGACAGGAGAAGAAGGATGAAAAGAGAGGACAGGAAATGGACACAGAGAGTTGCCCAGTGAATGGACACAAAAACAGCAAAAATGGGGAGGGGGGCAAAAATGGATAAAAGTAAATAAATAATAAAAAAATTCTTTAAAAAATGTATAGGGAATTAAGACACGGACTATAGTTAGTAGTAATACTTTGACGATGTTCTTTCATAATTTGTTAACAAATGTTTCACAACAATGCAAAGTATTTGTGGTGGGATGATGTGTGGGAGCCCTGTATGATGTTATACATGTTTGTTTTGTAAGTTCACACTTTTTACTGAACACTTATACTTTATGTATGTTCATGTATGAATGGTATACTTCAATAAATTGTTTTAAAAAATAAAAAAGACATATATATAAACTTATGAAAACTTTTATATCTTACATTAAGCAAAAGGAAATGAGGTTTGAGGGAATGTTTGCCATTTTCTCTTTTAAAAGCAGTAGGGTTACATTTAAAATTGTGAGTAAAATAAGATGATTTATTATTAAAAGTATCTGATTTCCTCCATTGTAATAAGGAATGAGAGCAGACAAATATGAGAAACATATTTAAAAAAAAATAAGTGGCTGGAAACTATTTCAAAGGGCTTTGAAAATTTATTGATGCGATCTAAGAAAAATGGCAAATAGAAGAAAATAAAGTGGTCAATGGAGAATCAGTTTAAAGTTAAGGTGCACCCTATGTCTGCACACACCGAGGGACCTGACAGTCCAGACAGTAGAAAATATCTATTCATGACTATCTTGAGAAGCCTTAACAGCTTGCACATAATTTCAGAAATGCAGGAAAATTTGAAATCCATGATAGAAAGATTTCCATTGATAATGTGTAACAAAATAATTTCAAGGTTTAATGGATAATCTTATTTCTCTGGGAAACTGGATTTTGTCAAATGCCTCCTTCTCCAATGTTCCTGAATTTTTCAAGACTCCTTTGATCCATGATCATCAATATATATTCAAAATATTACTGTGAGGTCATCAGTGTTATTAGGCATTGTTATCATTTTATAGAGTGTGAATTTGAGACAAAAAGAGTTAATTGAGTGACTCAAGAATGCACAGTTTTTAGAGGAAATTTGAACTAAAAATTTATTCTATTGATCTATGGACGAATTGTCTTGATTATACTGTGCCAGCTGTTTGTCTAAGATTTAGAGTAAAAAATAGCACTCCAACATTATTGCAATATTATTCAACATCACCATTATGATAATCGTGGAACATATATTTAATTATCAATGCATGCAAAATGCATGAGGAAGATTAAGGTATTTACATTTATATATGCATAAAAATAAAGATGGAATAAGGATCACTTTATGTGATGAGAGCTTAAATATTAAGCCCTAGGGAGTGTGTATGGCTCAAGAGGTTGAGCACCTTCTTCCCACATTGGAGGTCCCAGGTTTGATTCTAAGTGCCTTCTAAAAACAAAAAAATAAACAACAAACAAACAATTGA
>JAQZBX010100407.1:0-11368 GCA_029593785.1 Cabassous unicinctus | reverse complement strand
ACTCAGAAGGAAAAAAAAAAGGAAACTAAGCTAATAATAAAATATAATTAGCGAATTGGGACCTTTGAAAAAATGGAAAAAAAACAAAAAACAAATAAAATCGTTTTTTTTTTTTTTAAAGAAATTATTCTATTTTCCTTTTATCATTGTAATATCGGATGTCCAGTGTATCATGAAACCTTCCCCATCTCATTCCCCAGTGTCTCCCAAATTTCAATTTAATTTTCGAAGAAGTATTAGGTCACAGCAAAGTCACACACAGAATATTAGAGACTCCCACATACCCAACACACACACACATGCCTGCACACAAACACATGCATGTAGAAGAAAACATTTAAATACAAAATAAGACTAGAGCACTTTGGCAACTTTGCAAAACATGCCTCTGCTATTAGATCAAGATAGGTTAATTTTTGTTAAAATGGGAGAAGTAAACTTATTTTTGTGACTCATTTTGTTTGCAACCACTGTACTTACATAAATGCATGGTTTGAGAAATGATAAAACATGGTACAGGGAGAAAATCCAGTGGGCATCAGAGAATGTTCTCCAGAGGGGAGCCAACATAGAGGTTGCTGTGGAGGTTGGATGTCCAGGGATTGTGCCTGCCTCTATTCACAGATTTTCTGCTTTAATCTGTTTTACATAGTGGATTTCAATTGTTAAAAGAACACCTGTCTTTTCTTTTAACTAGGAAGTTTAAGCCAATGACTCATCTTTGTTAATTTTTTTTTTAAAGATACATAGATTGCATCATTGATACATAAAAATGTAAGGAATTCCTATATGCCCCACTTCCTAGCCCTCACACACTTTCCCACATTATCAACATCCTTCATTAGTGTGGCACATTTGTTACAATTAATAAAAACATATTGGAGCATTGCCACAAATTGTACATTATACTTTAAACTCTCTCCTGCACAAATTTGTAAGTTATGACAAGATATCTAATGGCTTATATCTCTAATTTTAATGTTATTTGGGACAATTCCATAGTCCCAAAAATGCCTTCATATTTCACCTATTTCTCCCTCTCCCTCAACTCAGAACATCTGGTTACCACTTCCTCCACCTCAATGATATAATTTCTTCCATTGTTCTATAATAAGTCTATAGTAGAATAACAGCAAGTCTATTCTAGTCCATTGTGCATTTCCCAGTCCTGAGGATTCTGGGTTGGTGATGCCCTCTCCACCTCTAATTGGGAGGGGACTTAGGTCCCATTGATAAAGGAAGTAACATGGCCCTAAACCACACCCTTCAGCAGAAACTCACAACTTTAGGAAGATAAGCTCCCCTCAGTCCCTTTATCACTTCCTACTCTTTTCTCCCTGGAATCCACATCATTAGGAAGATAAGCACTCCCCACCTGCTCCTTTCAACTGGAATTTACAACTCTAAACAGATAATGACTTGCTCCCTAATAGCCCTCTGCTTTAGGAAGATAAGCTAACCTCACTACTTTTGCTTTTGTAACCCTGCCTGGCTGCTTGCTAAGGAATTTGCCTGCTTAGTGTTGCTATATAAACTTATGAAAATCAAGACACAGGGCTAAGATTTTTTTGAAGGCTTGAGTCTCCTCTTGGCCTGCGTGTAATAAAACTTTGTTCATCAGCCCCTCCAGAGTGTTGCTTGGGTTTTCATTCTGTCTACTGCAACATTTGGTTCCCTGACCAGGAAAGCCCAAACAAGCAGGCCCATTGTGCCTCTGGCTTGGGGTTGATAGGTGTGGCCAATGGTGATCTCTGAGCAAATGAGGTGGGTACCACCCATCCTCTTGATGGGACCGCCTTCTGAGGTGGTCCCCATGGGCCATGTCCTCACACCCCAGCCTGACTCAGTGGGGAGGCAGACTGAACAATGCCGGAAGACTTCAGAAAGGTAAGGCCGCAGGTGCTAAGTCCTCAGTCAGGCCCATCTCTGGATGGAAGGGTAGACTGATCACCTCCCAAACTCTCAAATACTGAGATTCCAGAATAGGACAATCCCTGTGGGTGGTACTGCATAATCTCTGAGTGATTGTGTGTGTGACTGAGGATGACAGAGGCTTGCTTCTGTTATTCCAGTCTGTGACTCCAAAGCTTTATGCTATGGAGCCCATGTGGGTCCTAACCTGTTTTCTGCAACTATGTCATATGGCATAACAACTCACCCTGAACTCTGCCCAGGTGCCTTAGCCAAGATGAGCTGAAGTTCTCATGAGAGATATGGACAGGTGGGCATCTGAGTGTCCTTGAAAGAGGGATCCCCTTCCCTTGTCTGTCTTGGGCCACAGACACAGAGTATGGGCTCATCAAAGTCAAAACCTACCATCTTCAACTGCATGCTCAAGAATTTCAAGAAGGGTTTTTCTGGAGATTATGTCATCTGGATGAACCCCGGCACCCTCCAAAACTTATGTGAAGTACAGTGGTCCACTTTTAACATTAACTGGCCCTCAGAAGGGACCCTGAGTATAGCCAGTGTCCATGCAGTGTGACTGGTTGTCACAGGAACTTTTGGCCATCCTGATCAGTTTCCCTCAATTGACACTTTGTTAGAGATAGCCCAGATTCTGCCCACTTGTATTCATTTATGCCTTGAAAAAAAAGGGAGAGAGCAGGGGCTTGGTTGCACAGGGAATGGGACTCTAGAAGCCAGTCATTCACCAAGGATCTTCGGAGAAGGACCCATCTCCCCCACCACCACAGCTATATGCTCCAGCCTCTCTAGCCTCTCCTCCTAGCCTGGGAGTGCAGGCAGATCTCCCAGAAACAACCCCAACTTCAGTCCTCCAGGAACATTGACCGCCTCTGAGGAAATCCCTGGAACCCCAATAGCAAGGAGGCTCCAGTTGGTAAAGCTCAGTTACAGATTCCCCTCCATGAAACACAGGGTCCAGCCCAGATTGGTGAGGATGGGACCATCTGACCCAGGAGGCCTGTATTATATTACCAGCTCTTCACAACTACAGACCTCTTAAACTGGAAGCACCACAACCCCTCCTACTTGGAAAAGCCCCAGGCCCTTATTGATCTCATGGAATCCATTTTTCAATCCCATCATCCTACTTGGCATGATTGCTGCCAATTCCTCCTAACTTTGTTTAATAGGGAGAGGAGATGATGGATTCTGATGAAAGCCCAAAAGTGGCTGCAGAAGCAGGCCTTTACTGGTGTCTTAAACCTGGAAGATTGGGCACAAGTGGCAGCACCAGAGGCCCAAACATACTGGGACTTCAACACTGATCAGGGATGGGCTACACTCCAGCAATGTCATGAAGCACTCCTCCAAGGAGTCTGAGAAGGGGCAAAATGACCCACAAACATGACAAAGATGACTTAGTTACTCAAAAGCCTGATGAATCTTTAGGACATTTCTGTGAATGTCTTTGCCAGACCTTCAGAATCTACACGCCTTTTGACCCAGAAGCTGCAGAAAACCACATGCTCTCTCCATTGCATCTTCTCATCTTTTTAAGTAAATTTGGACCTCATGAATTATTGCCAGAGGGCATCTGACATGAAGGTTAGGTCAGCTGTGGATTGGTGTGTCTTTTTCCTTTTTTATGTATATAGAGGAGGGCTTTGATGCTTTCCTGTTACTATTTAATTGCCTATTTTTTTCCTCCTGGAATGAGAAGGGCTACTCAGACCCCCATATTACTCAGCATTCCTTTCTCCTGTCTTTTTTTCCCCATCTGTTGAATATTGTAATTTTTTCATTTTTTGTGACCAAGAACATATCTACTTCAATATTTGTCTACAGGACTTTGTGTGAAAATACTTTCAATTCACTTGAGTAAATTGGGGTTACAAGGTAATTTGGTAAGTTTATAAGAAACTGACACTGTTTTCCAGTGTGGCTGTATTGTTTTGCATTCATGTGATCATTATTCTGCATTTTTGCCAGTATTTGGTATTCTCTTTTTTTTAACTAGTCTCATAAGTGTGTAATAGAATTTCACCATCTCTCACTGACTGCCTAATGCCAGAGTAATACCTGTTTTCCCACCTTTCTATTCCCAGACCCTGCACATTGCCTGGAGCACTGGAATTTCTTAATAATCAAAGTTTGAATAGTGTATAGTGAAGCACAAAGACATTCAAATTTCTAAGATTTCTTTCTATTGAGTTCTTGTCATGGTTCCCAATATCCCAAAAAGATAATTGTAAAGATGCTAGTCTCTCATTCTGGTTACCTCCTGTTTATTATCTTTTATTCACTCTCTTAGGTAAAGCTGAAAGAATATTGTAGCAGGGAACTAACCTCTGCAATTTGAGAAACAAGTGTGAAATTCTATGAAAGTTATAGAACTCTGCGTTTCTGATTGAGGGGATAAATGGAAGTAGGAAGCAGATTGGTTCTATGCATTTCAAAGTGCTCATTTCCCTGAAATAAAACCTCATGTATTCTGTTTGGTGAACTCCTGGTTAGGTTTTTTTCTGGTTCTTTTAAAACATGTGATTAATCAAAATTCTACCTATCCATTCTTCCCATATTCTAGCACATTTGCCTTGATTACTTTTCTACAGATATTGGGTTTTCTCACTTTCTGTGAAATGCTTCATTCCTGGAGGGACCACCCTTGGCCTCAGGGCAGAGTGACCACAGGGCAGAGGGAGACACTGTCATCAGTTTACCTCAGGTGGAAAATGCTTATGCTGAATCCCAAGCAAATGGGGCACATGCTCTGTTGGGGTGATGGGACAGGGATCCCTTTCCTGAATTATGTCAAGTACAATACAATCCCCCATTGTTTCAGCCTGTTGTATCAAGAATCCTCAAATCCTGTATTCAAACAGAAATTACTCTCTGTGTATCTGATTCACTATTGAACATATTCAGAATGCATTTTTTGCACAACTTATTTTAGTGATCTCAAAGAAGTCTTGGAAGGGGGTAAATGTTTCCCAAGTGTTGCCTCATGCAGGTCATAAGAGAAGAATGGGCCAACCATAAAATTTCCTACGCTAGTGGAGGGGAGGGTGTCACATGGGGAGTCCTGGAGTGAGAGGCAAGGTAAGCAGCCTCTCCCACCAGCCTTAGGGTGGCAGAGATCCTCCCCCACTGTGACCCTGGATCTTGCAGATCCTGCTACATGCAGTTTTCCAAATGTTTATTGGTCCTTGCATGTTTCTTTTTCTTCATATTCTCTCTTCATTCTCTGTTGGTTCATTTGTGATTTTCATATTGATTGTAGGTATTTTGTAAATCAATCCTTTATTGGTTTATTTGTTAAGATATTTTCTCCAGTCTGGTATTACCCTTTATTTTCTAGTTTTTGCTGGTATACAGCAATCATGTTGATTTTTTTTTGTTAAGCCTGTACCAAGAGACTTGCTGTGTTCTCTTACTGATTGTAATATTTATAGATTGTGGTGGATTTTCCATTCATGTAACAACAGCATCCATGAATATCTAACATTTTCATTTCATTCTAGTTGCCTTATTGCCCTGACTACCTTTACAATACAAGGTAGAATAGAAGTGGTGAGAGCAGGTTTCTTTGCTGGTTCTGATTCCAGGGGAAAACCTGATCTGCCAAAAATCCTATGTTAAGTATGGTCATTACCATAAGTTCATATTAGACAAGCTTAATCTGTTTAAGGAATTGCCCTTCTACACTTGTGTTAAGTATTAGTTTTTAATCTTCATGTAATTAACTATTATATTTATTTTAGGGAAGTTTAAAATTTTCGAACAATTACATGGAAATTATAAAAGATTGCCATATACCCTAACCCTTCCCCCTGACTTTTCACTTTTTATTTTCCATTTCCAAACCTTCCCAATCAATCTAATTAGAAATTATGTACAAATTAAACATTAGCTCCCTATTTCCTGACACAATCAATATATCCCCTGGTAGCCTATATTCTAGATTCTATCCCTATAAATTTAAATTTTATATATAGTTCAAATATTGAGGTCATTCAATATTTCTCTTTTTGTGCCTAGCTTATTTCATTCAGCATATTGTCCTCAAGATTTACCCATGTTGTCTCTTGCATCAGGAATTCTTCCTTTTTACACCTGAATAATATTCCATCTCCCCACCACCCTCACCCTACCTCTTGCCCAGGGTATTGGGGTATTTGGGAGCTCACCCTGGGATTGTGGCTGGTTTAACTTTTGTAACCTGCCTGTCATTTTTACAGTGGATAACTAAATAAAAATTCTATTTTTGTAAAATTAAAATTAGTAGACTAGCATTTATATAACTACAGTCCCAAAGCTGAACAATACAAATAAATAAATTATTGCAGTTTTAAAAGAAAAGTATGGTATCAAATTGATGTTCAAATAAGTTTTGGAACTAGCTTGGTTTTTACCACAGCATTTCAATTTTCTTTTTCTAAATGTCTAAACACAATTCTGTAAAATGAATTTCTAACAGCAAAGAGATATTAATTTCAATAATCATAATATATGGGCTCAGATTTAAAGCAGAAAGTTCAATACTCATCCACAAAAACACATAATAAATGTAAGAATGTCATTATCAAAAATCACTAGTGAATACTTTTTAAACTACCTCCTTTTGGAGGTAGTGGGATGGAAATAATCATTCTTAATAACAAGGAAGCAAGAAAAAGAAATTTACTAGAATTTCTTTTGCTTTATGTGCAGTTGGGAGAAGTTCAACTAATCTTTTAGGGGTGTGCATGAAGGAGGAAACAGAGGACACTACTCATTTCCCTGATTTCTTTTGTTTCCCTTTGATAAGCTTACAAATGTGGGATAATTTAATATACTAGAAAGCATTAGTAATCTGACTCTTAAGAGAGTGTATAGTAAAACTAAGTGTTTTAAAAAACAGTCAAGTTAGAGACTTGCTATGATATGATCACTATCAGGGTGACAATAGTCAGAAGTCACTTAATAGGTTAGATTTTGCTAAAACAGCAATTACAAAAGGATGAAGAGAAAATGAAAGCACTGATGTACATGACAGACACTTGTTATTCCAAACACATTATTTTAGACCTCCTCCCATCCAAGGTACTTTTATACATTGTGCTTTCCAGGTGCCACTGTTAAGCCAGAGACCTTAATATCTTGATAAATTCCCTCTCCACCCACTGACATAAAATTTAGCTTGGAAAGAAGAATGTGTTGAGGGCTTTATCTCAGTGATTTATGCCACAAATTTCCTCAAATCTTTATTCCCACCAACTGTAAGTTAAAAATACAATTAAACATTGAAATGAAAACCAATTTTCCTGGTTTTACAGCCACATCTGAAGAAAAGACACTTTAAAAAATAATTTGTAGAGTACTAAATTTCATAAGTACTAAAAATATTCAAATATCTTACAGTAGCCTAAAATAATATCTCTCACTAAACTAACTGTCATTAGTCAGAAAAAGTAACACTACAACAACTTTAACTTTTACCTTTTCAGTTTTCCTGTGCAGTTTACCTAGTTTCATGTTCACTAACCTGAAACTCCCAACAATAAGCCAAAGAAATAATTTATTCTTTAGAAAGGCCGACATCTTTTTAGAGTATATATATTTTATATTACATCTTACAACAATAATAACAAAAGCATATTTTCCAAAAAAATATAAAAAATCAAAACTGGTAAATTAACACACACAAACAGATTAAAAATATTACTTAAGAAATTACTTGCAAACATTGGCTGACAATCCTTAAGAGTGTAAACACCAAGACAAATAATATAGAAACAAAAAGGAAAGCACTTTTGAACAATTTCAGTGGCAAAGTCTATGGTAAAGTGAAAAACCAAGAAATGTTAATATCTGTTAAGATGCCAACAATAAAATAGATTTTATTTTGACATGAAATTTATATTTTAAAAATAATTTACAGAACACAGATACAGATGCTCCATAAAAGCTCCCTCTCTTTTCTTGTTGTAGGTTACCTCTTGCCCTGATATCACAGATATGCCAGTCTTGTGAATACCAGACTTAGAAAGAGAGGTGTAGGGACCATTGCAACACAGTTGGTGAACAGAAAAGCACATTTTCCATTATAAATTTTTTTAATCTCTCAAAATATTTAAATGCTCAATTTGGATAAACAATCAAGTCTTCATACAATTTTCTCATACATAGCAAGTTGTACTTGCTTTCTTCAGCTTTCTCATACATATTTATATATTTATAAATGTGTATATATTTTCCCTCTCTTTTAAAATGGAGCTTTTGATATTTTTACTCTAAGTATTGTTACATGTGTGTACAATTCAATTTCACATTTTAGGAAAACACAAAACCCATGGTATTTCAAATTTTCACAACTAGAAAATTGTGTATTTATAATATACAATGATTTCATCAAAATACACTTTTCACTGGGAAAAATAAATAAAAGAGATAAGTGAATTTACACAAATTAAGAAAAAAATAACCTGGATTGGTTTCAGTGTGGTTCTTGTTCTGTACCAAGCACATTTGATCTTATTCTCCTAGAGATTTCATCTTCCGAGTATTTTCTAAACATTTTCAATTGAGATTTTAGTATCCCCACATTTGTTTTTCATTCCACATCATCATCCACCAAGCTCTGGGCTTGAAGGATTGTCAAATGCTAAGTTAGAATCTCCTTAAACAACGGTGGTGGAAGAGTTCATGGTAAAACTTGCCATCTCAATTGTGGCTGGTCACACAGGGCAGTGGCATTCTTCAAATGCTCCATGGCCTTGTCCTATTCACCTGGGGCTAGGAACTCCTTTGCTGAGCTGTATTTCTTCAAGGAAGTATTTCTGAACTGCTTCAGTACGTTTCATTTTGGATAACTTGGAAAGCCTGGCTCTCTGCTTGGCAAGTTTCTGTTTTCTTTCTTGGCCCTCACAGCTGTTTTTTAAAATAGGTTGTCTCTGTCTCTTGCAGTTGAGTTAAATACAGTACCCCATGCAGAGGGCCACATGTACACTGGTGGTGAGTTCTTTTTTCCAACTCACCATTTTCCATGGGTTACCTAGTACATAGTGCAGCATTTGCCAATGAAGGAGCCATTGGCAAGCAATGCTCTGATTATGAAGTTGTTTTTAATTCTTATTATTTTTATATTTTGTATGTGCTTTCAGGAGCCAACAAATTATGTGGCATCATGACAAATGGAAAAAGGTTAAAAATGAAGATACAGATTTAGGCATATGTGGGTTACCTCTCTTTTCACAAAAAAACAGGTGTGGAAATGGGCAATTGAGGAGGCCCTTTTTCTGTAGGTATCTATTTGCCTAGCATCTCAGACTGGTGAGGAAGTGGGAAGATGATTTAAACAAAATTAGTACTCAGGTAGTGATGATAACTGTGTGATACAGCTTTCTATTCCATTTGAATATTTTCAAATAAAATGTGAAATTAAAAAAATAATGTATCTTTTGTTCTCTTAATGAGAAAATGCAAAATCTGTGACTTCTTAACATGGAGACTGGACACTGAAAATGTTTATTTCATATGAGGGATACATATCTATTGGAAACCAGAGGATACAACAGTCTTTGGATCTGAAACAGGACAGGATCACTCTCAATAATAGCAAATACATCAGAAAGCAAATGTGGAGATCTGGGGTGTTGGAGAAACCTACACTTCCCACATATGTGGTCCAAGATTCAATACCTCACCCAGGAATCTTAAAAAAATATAAAAGCCACTTACCTGGCTGTTCCAGTAACAGAAATTCCTCTAATGTTTTTATCATTTCTATGAATACAATACACCAGTTTGTTATTTCGTTTATATACCAAATGCTCCTAACTGGATTTCCTGTTCACAGAAATCATCTAAATAAATTACCTACTTTTTACCAGATGCTAAAATCATCTGGAAGTAGTTTGGGTTTCTACCTCCATCCTTATCATCATCAGGACTAACAGGGACACCTAGGCACAACATGACCCTGTGGCCACCACATGGAATTAATGTGCATCTTCTGCCCATAGGATCAGAGCTGTAAAATGGGGAACTGAGTATCTGGAGAGTCTGGAGGGAACCAAGACCCAATAGAGGATACAGAGAACTGTCAGCCACCCACAGGGGACTCAGAGAAGGAAACTGCTCAGGAGAGGGCTGGTGGGGAAAGACACAGAATGAGCAAGATTCTGCTGACCAAAAATAGCATTTTCCCTGAGCTCAGGGAGGGATGGGTGGGGTAAGGAATAAAAGGGACAGGAGGAGTGGGAAAGGAGTTATAAATTGTCATGTTTCCATGAAAATAAAAGCATGTAAAATTGTGTCAGAGCACCTGAAAACAGAGTGATACAGAAGCCTTTTGTGGACCTTTAAGTTATTATGTATAGACATATAAAAATGTACATGTCAATGTTGGTGTGTGTGTTTCTTTAAGTAAATATATCCACAGTTAGTTTGCACCTCACTGGCCCCAGGGCCTATAGCCAGCCTTATTTAGGCAACTGTCAGAGGTAGGAAGTAGGGGTCTGGCCTGGATACCAGGATAGAAAGTGTCACAAGAAACCCAGGTGGGACTTTGCCCTGATTTAGGAGTCCCCAAGAGAGATTACTTTAGAGAAGTCAGTTGGCTTTAAAAACAATTGGGAACAATTTTATATATCTTTCATGTATATTCAGATGAATTTACTCCCAGGAATCCCCCATCCCAGACACTGCCCACCAATGATCCTCTGCAGCCCCCATTGTAACCCTTCTGTGATCTAAACCTTCCTTGAAGATGAAGCCTATATAATAACCAAATACAATTAATAGGAAAATGAAATAATAATGATAAGCTTAAATGCAAGAGATAAAATACAAGGAAACTCAGAAAAAAGGAACTAAAAATAAAATATAATTAACGGATTGGGACATTCAAAAAAAATGGGAAAAAAAAACAAAAAAAATTTTTTTAAATTATTTTTTATTTTTATTTTTACTCCTTTTTTCACTGCATTATTGGATGTCCAGTGTGCACTGGGACATCTTCCTCCTCTCATTGCCCAGTGTCTCCCAAATTTTCATTTAATTTTCAAAAAAGTTTTAGGTCACAGCAAAGTCACACATGGAATACTAGAGATTCCCAATGATCGAGGGATGGGGCATGGTCACAGTGGGTAGACAATCACTCAGTAAATGAGGGAATACTGAATTCCCAGCCTGGAGAGCTCTGCCACATTCCCCAAGGGAGCAGCAACAGTCCCCTGAGTGCAGGGGGAGTGTCTGGCAAAAGAGGATGGCCCACTGATGGGTTCTTGTTATTGATAACTAGTCTTATGAATCTTTGTTCTTGTAATTGAAACTTGGCCTACTGTTATGGGGTGCCTAAGGGTTGCCATCTGAGAGCCTCCTTGTTGCTCAAATGTGGCCTCTTTCTAAGCTAAACTCAGCATATGAATGCATTACATTTTCCCCAACATGGGACATGACTCCCGGGGATGAGCCTCCC
>JAQZBX010100406.1:0-11366 GCA_029593785.1 Cabassous unicinctus | reverse complement strand
TTTTTTTTTTTTTTTTTAAGATTTTATTTATTTATTTATCCCCCCCTTGCTGCTTGTGCTCGCTGTGTCCATTTGCTTTTGCGTTTTTCTGTGTCTGCTTGTCTCCCTTTGTTGCGTTGTCTTGCTGCGTCAGCTCACCGTGCCGTACGGGCTGGCTTGCCTTCACCAGGAGGCCCCGGGAACTGAACCTGGGGCTTCCCATATGGTAGACGGGAGCCCTATCGATTGAGCTACATCTGCTTCTCTATAGCCATAATATATAAAGAGCTCCTATATAATCACTAAGTAAATGGTCCAAAAACATGAAAATGTCTTTATTCACCAGTCAGAAAAGCAAAAATGAAAACTTCACCGGGCTCCTTCTACACCGCCACTAGATTGACAAATAGTGGAGTATAACACTGCCAAAAGATGGTGAGTATATGGAACAACACTGCAGGTGGGAGTACAACCCTTTGGAAAATAGATTATCTGGGAAAATTGAAAATAATCATACCATGTGGCCAGCAGTTCTACTCCTAAGTGCATACTCTAGAGAAGCTTGTGCTATGATACGAAACTGCCATGAAAATGAACTACAGCTACACAAAACATAGATGGGATCTTAAAAAGAAATAAGACACAAAAAAGATGCTTGTTCATATAAAGATCAATAGATAAAATGCTATTGTTTAGGTGCGAATTCATAGGGGATGAAGTCAGAAAAACAAGAAAATGATTATGTCATGAGAGTGGCTGCCTCTAGGAGTATGAGGAGTTGATGGGGACAGGGCACATTAGGGCATCTGTTTTGTTTTCCTGAGTGGTTGTTAGATGCTTGCTCTTTATAATTTTAAACTATGCATTTATGTCTTGCGTACTTTGGTATGAGAACAAATTGAAATTTAAGAACATGAGTCCTGGGAAGTGGGAGTGGCTCAGTCGATAGAGCCCCCGTTTACCATATGGGAGGCCCCGGGTTCACTTCCCGGGGCCTCCTTGTGAGGGCAGGCCGGCCCGCGCGGTGCGAGGGGCTGATGCAGCGGGACCTCGCAGCGAGGGGAAGATGAGCAGACACGGAGAAGACATGCAGCGAATGGACACAGCAAGCACGAGCAGCAAGGGGGGGATAAATAAATAAATAAGTTAATCTTAAAAAAAAAACAAAAACGAGTCCTTTAAAATACTGAGTTTACTTTGTTCGTTTTTTTCATCACGGACAATTGAGTGAGATACATCAGTTTTTATTTTCTGGAGATCAAAACCTCAGGAAGAGGGCAAACTTAATACAAAGGAAAACTTTAAATGGAATTTTTGTTGGTTTACAAAATCATCTATAAATGGAAAACGTTTTTTATATGTAATTCAAGAAGAGCAATCTTAAAATTCTAATGAAATATTTTATCCCTTGGTTAGCGGTGAAAGATAGTGTTTTTAGATTGCTGCACAAAAACATGGTTAAAATGGAAATTGGCTTGCAATTTTAGTTGTTAGAGCTTATAAGCAATGGGGGTGGGAGGGTGTTGAATCCAAGAATACATGTAGGTCTATTATGCTCTGATAAATCAGGCTGCTTTCATTTCTCTAAGAGGGACTTGGTGTTTAGTTGTGAGACATTTTTGAAAATGAAAAAAAAAAACCAACAATAGATCTGCTTAAGATGTTTCAGACTTAAGCTGTGCTTATTACATGAATATGGTAATGAAGCAACCAGGCCTTCAATTAGAGTCTCCATCCTTTTGGAATGGTTGATGTAAAGCAAAAGATAAAGTAATTTCTGACCTGTCAAAATGAGTTGCATTTAAAAATGTTAATTGTAATGTGGTTTGGTTTTTCTTCCCCACTAAACATGAACTTGAGTAAATCAAAATAAAGCCCCAATATAAAGATTTTCCAAGATTCAGGTTTCAACCACGGTTAACATGAAATCTGTTGGCCACATAACCATATTTCTGAGAAAATACATGATTTTTGTGACAGAAACACTAAGAATCCATCAAATTTGCAATTGTTTTTGTAATTAATCTGTTTTTTGTTTTTCCCTTAAAATATCATTTCGAGAAAACTTGTAACAGAAAAGTGAAAAAAGGGATGTTTTAGGGTAATGTATATTTAAAAATCAACCCCCCCCCCGCCCCCATCTCAGTGTTCCAAATACTAAGCACATCCTGTTAGATTTTCTTATTAAATGCATCTTCTATCCTTGGCCTTTCTGCATTTAGCTTTTCTGGGAAGTGTGTTTTTACCCACAGCATATGGTATGAGTTGCTGATTCGGTATTGAGTGGCTCTTTAAGATTGTTAGTTACATTCTGTTTATTAAAATGATGTACAGAAGAGTCAAAAGAAAAACTAGTCTCTGTTCTGAAATAAACAATGCTAATCAGTTTTTTGGGAAGACTAAACAAGTAAAGAATTTTCATATACAAAGGAAATCTCTATTGCTGCCTTCCTAAACTCAGTGTATTTGGGTTAGGGAGGTAGGGTGTGGCTAGGGAAGATAACAGAAACGCCCACAGTGAATTACACGCGTGTCTAGGCTAAAATTGGAAATGGAGTCCAGCTTTCTTCCTAATGCTCTCCCCTCTCCATACCTATGGCACTTCCTTAATAGAGTTTTTCTTTCTCTTACTGTTTTGCTTGAGTTAGAATTTACGTATATGGCCAGTTTGTAGGTATCTGTAAGCAGTCCGGTGCAGTGCTAGCATATCATAGAGGAAATCCTCTCTTGACCACATCTCGTTGCTTTCTATTCTTTCAGGGGGTGGGGGGAGAGCCCTTGCCTTGAGTTTGCACCTCCCTGGAAGAACAGTATTTCATGGTGCCAGACATCACTTAGAATATGATCCAAATTCAATGTATGTTAACATTTATGTATTATCATACATTACTTTTTTATTTCCTGGAATTTTATTGATGCTTATTACTTATGATGAATGGTCAATTTTTATGACTACTTGAATTGAAATGACTTAAAACCAAAATAAGTATAATTTAATTAAGACAGTGAAATCATTTTCGGTTTAGCCTCTGACCTGCAATTTTAATATTCACTGCCCATCCAGCAAGGTGTATTTTATCTTTTTTTTTCCTAACCATAATGATTAAGTCAATAGTAATCAGTTCTAATGTGATGTTTTATTGCTAAACATTGTCTGATTCAGCCAAATCAATCATGAAAAATGATTACATTGAATCCTTAGTTTGATAACATTACTTTGTGAATATCTGCAAAGTGCAAGGTACTCAGCTGGGCTTCTCAAAAGGCAGTCCTGAAAGGTAGGTCCTTCAATTAGCTACATTACAGATGAAGAAACCTAGGCACAGAGGTTTGGTAACAAGCCCAGCTGGGATATGAACCCGGGCAGCCAGTTCCAGAGTCCATACTTTTTTCTCTCTTTTTTGTTTTTTTTCCTTCCATTTGGAAGCTTAAAATATAATTAGGAATCCGGGATGTACATATGTGATCAATTTAATCTTTCTAAATATGTGGTGGTGGTGTAGGCGATAGAACAGGAGTTAAGGAAAATAGACGGAGGTGTACTAATATAAAGTATCTCCAGTCCTGTGGATACTGGCAATCCTGTGAAAGTCTTCTCTCTTGGCTGCCACTTACACAGCAAAAGGCATCCATCCACCTTGGCCCCTGCTGCCCACCTGGTTCACCTCTGCTACAAGGCTGCTCCCCAGGGGCTTTTTAGTCAAGGGGAGACAGAGTGCCAGTTGCCAAATGCTGACATCTAATCAAGTGATTGCATATACCACGTTTGGAAGAAAGACTGTTTAAATGAGAACGGAGAAGGTCAACTGGAAGCCTAGAAAATGAGATGTTAGAATAAAATGTCAACAGCAGTGTTTGAAATTATCTAGTAGAGCAAGACGATGCTGGTATACCCAGAAATCTGATCATGTGGAGGATATATATGCTCTGTCATGAGCCATGAATGTTTTATCCAGCCCAGAGGGGATAACCCTTGAGATTTTCCCTATCCCTATCAGAATGACCAAACCTGTACAGGGCTGGATGTGGGGTTGAGTTGAAGTGAGCCACAATGTCGTAAATTAAACTGTTCGACTTGAGTTCTAGACCTTGATTTGCCAGTTAGCCATGTGACTTTAAGTTGGTCACAAACTCTCCTTAGGTTTATCCTTTTGTAATTTAAGGGAGTTGGATTATTAAAGTTCTCAAATGCTCTCAGGGCCAGACAGGTGTGGGATCGCTGAGAATAGTGGAGTTAAGGTAAATGCATCAACCTAAAAGCGTTAAAAAATATTTAAAACACTGGTGGCCAAGCCACCAGTCTTCAGGTCACCTCATGGCACAAGATGACTGCTAGGCCTCCAGTCAATGCACTCACATTTCAGACAGCAGGAAGGAGGAGATGCCCTTCCTGCCTTTAAGGAAACATGAAAGTTGTACACAATAACTTTCATTTACATCTTCTTGGCCACAACTGAGTCACATGCCCAAACCTAGCTACAAAAGAGGCTGGGAGATAGCCTCCCTACTAAATAGAGGTGATTGATCAGAACTCATTTTGAAAAGTGCGTTTTGTGAAGGGCAAGGGATTTTAAATTTGATGCTTGGTCAATGCTTTGGAATTACGTTTCCTGTTCTTTCCACCACTGCCCACCTTCACAGCCCCACCTAATTTTTAATATTTATTTCCTCTCAAAGCATCTGCTGGCCTCTGCTTGTTCTTTTTCCCTCATAATAACTTGTTTGGACTCCATTTTGTTCTGCAGTTGCTGCTTGTACTGTATCCAGACTAAAAATTCAGATGTCCATGGTCTGAGCACAGTGCTAACATGAGTAGGTTTTCAGGAAACACTTGTGCACATTGTGGGCTCCCTGAGCCCTGGGTTAATGGCACCTTTGGGTGGGAACTCTGATGTGCCTGAAGGTGTGTGCTTCCCTCTGGGCTGTGGAGCATACTAATGTTTGGGGCAAGCCTGGAACAAAACAACCTTACACAGAGCAGACTGGTAGAATGTTGAAGACGATGTGGGTGACATGCCCAAGGTCTCACGGCTGGTAGGTGTCAGAGCTGGCCTGGAGAGGAAGGGGTATCTCCTCTCATTTCAGCTGTTCAAACAAATACCAATTTCCACGCAGAGCCTCATCACTTAGGGTCATTAAGTAAAAGAGAAATTGATATAAATTTTTATGTGTTTGGAAATTGTTTTTCTACTCCCCTGCTCTTGGGATTGATTAAGTTAGCTGGAAATAATGAACCTGAACTGATTTTTTGAGCACCAGATCTAAGTGGTAATTACTGAGCTTGTGCCTTGTTCATAGACTTTTGAATGACCGTAATCCTTATTAAAATGATCCTTTTCTCTCCACCACCCTTCCACGGGTTTTTCCCTTGGTGTGAGGACTGACAAGTCAGAAAATAAATGAGCTGGAAGAAAGGACACTTTGTTTTTTCTGGGAGTTGTGTCATATTTCTAAAGGGCAGCACTGTAAGTATTGCACTCTTTTTAGGAAAGAAATCGTGCTTCAAGGACACCTCACTGGAGAGCAAACTCCAGAAAAAGAGTGGCCAGTTTCAGGCTTAGGCATGTTGGCTTTGCCACTTAGCCAAGTTTCTTCCTTCCCAGAATCTGTTGCTAACAGTTCCCTTGGGTCATCTTACTGGGGCTTGAGGCCATTTCTGCTTCCTTCTGATTAGTAGGCATTTGTGGCTCTCCTAATCACAAACTCTCTCAGACCCTCTTGGAATTGATCTGTGTCTGTCTTCTGCCAGTCACGTCTTTCTGGGTGATGGTGAGGTCCTTCACTTGGCTGTTATGTGAAGTAGTCATGTTTATCCTCAGCTGACCTCACATGGGTTTCAAAGGCAGTCCCTCCTCAAGTCTTTGAGGGGTTAGTGGGCAATTCCATCTACATGGTTTAGGGCATTGATGAGCTTGTGGAGGCGCCATGACTGACCCTGAGCTAGTCCCGTGGTGACTCCTGCCCAAGCACTTTACAAGCACTCTTAGTAATAACATTCACCACCACAGAACTAATTCTACTTTATATCCTATTTTCTGGTCTCCAGAGGTCCCAGGTGACAGCTCAGGGAGGTCATCATTGCCTGGGAGCCTGTGGGCTTTGCCACTAGTTTGCTAATGCATTCTCTTGGATATTGCACCTGGGCACCAGCAGCCCGGTAGCCAAATGAAAAAGGCCCAAACTCCTTGACTAAAGCTGAGTTGCCTCACATGACACATAGCTTTTACCATCTGTGGTCTCCTGGAACTTCCAGGTTTCTGCCACCTGTGGTGGGCCCTTGACCCAAGTTCCATCAACAAAATTTACATGCAGACTCAAAATGAGAGGCTCTAACTCCATGGTTGCTCACTGGGATGAAATCCTCTGTGGGCCTGCCCTCACCTCCCTTCATCCGTGCACAGGGAGCCCCTAAGCAGCAGGAGAGAAATGGGCAAACACCCAGACAGAAGCAGAACTATTAGATGATTGGGAAAGGGGCAACAGCAAAAGTGAGCAACCTCATTATTGGAGTCCCTGGGGTTTCTGAGGCCACCTCCACCCTTGGACTTCTGAGTCACAAAGCCAACCCATTTTCCCTTTTGGCTACTCTGTTGCTTCTGACCAAAGGGCCCGTGGATGATTCATGCACTGACTCAGTCAAAATGAAGACCAATGAGCACCAACACCCGATGGGTCTCAAAAGAGACATGAGACATTTCTGTGAATTATTCAGATTCCAAATGCACTGAGGGCGTTGACTAAGGAGTTATTTTTCAGTGTAAAAGATCCCTCAGTCATTCACACAAACCATAAATACAACTTTTCATACATGGATTTGATTAAAGAGGGGTTATATCTGTAATGTGTAACCACCCACACCCCTTTCTTAGACTTACTTCCAAGAGAATAACTATTTCTATACTGTTTGTTCTGCACTCAGCAATTGGCCGCACTGGATGCTCAAGTAGAATGAAATATATCCACGCAATGGTAAGTAGGATATCTTGGACTCTGGAGTCGCAGAGGCCTGGGTTTGAGTTCCCTCTCACTCTAGCTGGCCCTGGGATCTTGGACACAGCCTCATTTTTGACATCTGTAAAATGAAGATAATAGAATCTATCAAGTTTATCTAGAAAGAGAGGTGATTGGGCTTTCTGGGGTGGAGGGTGTTGGACCTCAGGCCCAGCTGTTTCTAGCATGGCCTTGCTCTTTGGGCCACCCCTCATCTTGGCCCATTTGAGTGTTAGCTTCACCCTCAATTCCCATGTGGAGAGGGCATGACCATCGACACAACAGGGTCAAATCCTTGCAACTCTCAATCCAGAGGAAAAAGAGGGTTCTTTCTCTCCAGGACCTACCCTTGACCTGAGGCAAAGCCCACCAGGCCGGCTTGGGGGGTGAGAAAGCGAGGAGTACCATGATCTGGAGAAGAGAAAAAGGGGTGCTAGGCTGAGGAAAACGGCATGTGTCCACATGCTTCTTAGGAGACTGGAAGAGATCATGCATGGGGAAAGCTGAGTAGTAACTGGCTTGTAGCAAGCTGTATTAGTCTGCTAAAGCGGTGCCGATGCAAAGTACCAGAAATCTGTTGGCTTTTATAATGGGGATTTATTTTGGGGTTAAAGCTTACAGGTCCAAAGCCAAATCAAGGCCTCAGCAGAGTTGCTTTCTCACCAAAGTCAGCTATTGATCCTGGTGTGTTACCTTGTGGTAAAGCAAGATGGCTGCCGGTCTCTGTGAGGTTTCAGCCTTCCCCTCTGAGTTTCCTCTCCAGCTCAGCTGCTCCGCTTCTAAACCGATTTTAGCTGTAGGCTGGCATATTACTTGTCTCTTAGGGCCTCCTATATCAGTCTTGGCTGTCCAGCTCTCTTCCCAAGGTCATCTGTAAGCTAACAGGCAAAATGGCTCATCTCTCCCTTGGGCCTCAGCTGTCTGAGTTTCTCCTTTCTGTCACATGACAGGATCAAAAATGACAGAACTCTCTCTTCTTTGTCTTGTCTGTGTGAGTTCATTTATATCAGACCCAGCAAGGGGGCGGGCTCTCAACCTGAGTCACACCCACTGAATCAAAAGCCCAAAGCATTCTCATCAAATAATCTAATCAAAGGGCCATCAGCTGAATTTAATGCAATCAAAGGTATCATACCCAGAGGAATAGATTAGTTTACAAACATAATCTTTCTCTTTTAGGGATTCATAAAATAATCTCACACTGCCACACAAGCCCTGGATAAAATATCAGCAGCCATTATTTTTATGATTATCATTGTGTTGGTGAGCAGGAGGAGGAGGGGCAGCAGGGCTATGGTGTGGATTGTGCCTTGCATGAGGGCACACAGCTAGAGGCCAGGTGGGGTTACAATCCAGCCTTCGCCCTACTATGTGTCCTGGTCGGGGACTTTGCTCAGAGGGCTGCCTTGTTCTAACACAAAGGCGCCATACGAGTAAGCAGTGGTCTCTGGAAGGAGGAAAATCTCTTTGTGTTCACCAAGGGCCAGAATAGGGAAAAATGATTTTAAAGTTTGATAAAGGAATGCTGAAGTGGAGCATGAATTTGTGGCTGGTGTTGTAGTGAAATGAGGAAGGGTTTTGGAAAATCATTTTATGGAAGTCAGAAACTGCTGAGCCTGAATTGGTTTCCAAGTAGAAATCAGCCCAAGACATCCGAGGTGCTAAGGAGGTAGGCACCTCCTGGATCCCTGGGTTGGGGATCCAGTTGCTCAACCTCCTGTCCTAGGAGAGGGGAACTCTGCTAGGTAGAGACTAGGTGGAGTCTAGGGGACAAGAATTAAAAGGCATGGAATACCCTCCGTACTTAAGCTCATTTAATCTGCACACAAACCTGGAATGCACACAGCGTTATCCCCATTTTGCAAACATGGAAATGGAGGCTCAGAAAAGGTAATTTACTTGCCCAAGGTCACCATACCTCCCTGCCCCTGTGAGGTGGCTTATGACGTGTCATCACAACCATTGTTGCTTCTGACACTCAAAACAGGCCAGTTAATGGAGGCAAGGCAGGGCAATTTCCCCACTTAGAGAACTGAAGGGCTTTACCCAAATTCTCACAGCTGGTTGGTGGCAGACCTGGGTCTTCTATCTCTAAATCTGGGCACTTTACACAACACCAAAGTAACTCAAGTAGCAGCATTTTTCTCAGCAATGTCTTTGTAGGAATTCTGCAGTCAAATTCTGCAGGGGTGAGTGGAGGGCTGCACAAATTCTGGAGTGTTTCATCACGTTGATGGGTCATGTCTTGCCGTTGAGCAAAAGCTGTGAGATTTTTCTCTCGCATCAGCCAGGAGCAGTGCTACACACTGTGCGTTTATCAGGCACATTCATCAGGAGGTATGTTCTTTCCTAAGTCTTCCTGTGGTTAACTTGAAATGAGGGTAGGACTGAGGTGACGAGAGGTCTTGGAGGGCTGGAGGTTGTCTGCTGATGCTGCAAAGCCCTCACCTTGCTCTTCTCACAGGTTGGCCTCGGGCACTCTTGTGCAGGGAATGCCTAGCCAGGAGGCTGTCTGATGGATCCATAGTCTCCTCATTTAGCTCATTTTGTTGGGTTCAAAAATCCCTCATGGAAAGTCCAATTAAAATCTTGGAAGAAATCTGGGCTCTGTACACTGTCCTCAGCGGAACAACTAAGAGCTGAGTACAGTAAAACAGAAAGGCACGGCAAAGCCATTGCCCAAGTTAGGATAATTAGAACTTGAGGCATCTTCCTCATATAAAAGGAAAAAAATGTCCTGGTGGTCTTCATTAAGAAAAATAAATAGTTTATCAAATAAAATGTAATCCTAGCATTTGCCTTCTAAGGGAGCTTAAAGAGAGGCCTGGGAGTGTTTAATCTCCCAACACTCTCTGTTCTCTTACTACACTTTTCACTTTCTGCCAAGTTACTTATATTCTGGTCTTAATATTTAATTCTTGCTTCTACATTGTATCTTCCCATATCTATTTCTGGGGTCACCCTGCAGTGGCTCATGCATAGTAGGTGCTCAATAAATGATGTTAAATAAACACATGGATGGATGGATGAACAAGTGGATGGGTGGATGGGTGGATGGATAGCCCCTGATAGCAAGGTTAGCACAAGAAAAGTTGAACTTGTGGGTTGAGATGAGGAAAGAAGGGGAAATGATATTCATTGACTGTCCTTGTGCTAGACATTGTATCTGGTACTTTATAATCATTATTTCAGTTAATTTTCATACCAATGCAGTAAGATAGGTTTATTTTCCCATTTTAAGATGTTGAAACTGATGTTCAGAGAGGTTAAGGGGTTTGCTTAATGAGCGGGACCCTCATCTAGGTCAGTCTGAATGGAAAAACACACCACACAGAAAGTTAATCCAGCATTAAGGAGACACCAAAAAGTTGATTTTTATGATGCTTTTTCCCCTAAGTAGAAAGCATGTGGATGCTGGATTAAAGTGGAGCAGGTGTCTGGACCTCCTTGCAGGTTTGGGGAGCAAACCAGCTGGCTTGAAGCGGCACCAGGCTGAGGGGAGAGGCGAATCTACTGAGGAAGCCTGATTTACCTAACCGCCCTGTGATATGAGGCTTGGCTCGGAAGGGGCTGGAGTCAGCCAATTTTATCGTTCTGTGCTGACTAGTATCAGAGTCTCAGCTCCCCTGGGAAAACCAGGCAGTGGGAAGTGTTTGATAAGTTTCCACGAGCCTATTTAGGGTGCCCTCGGCGAAGGGGGTGGTCTAGAAGAGGCCTTCTTTTGGGTCTCTTATTTCTCAAAAAAAAAAAAAAAAAAAATAGAAGGTTACTTAAAAAATTTTTTTTAACTTAGTTTAATTGCCAAAATCTGCCTCAAAACCTGCAGATAGAAGCCTGCAGGGTAATTGATTGATGAACACAAGCAGGCTGAGAGGCTCCACAAGGTCCCAAGAAGGAACGCTGCTCTTCTTTAGCTTTGTTTAACTGCTTGCTTGTGTGTTTGTTTCGTTTTTCTTTGTTTGTTTCTTGATTTTCTTTCCTCTTTCCTCCCCATCCCCCTTTTTTTCTTTTCTTTTTTTTAAATTAGATGCTGCTAGCTTATTTCTTCTTTGCTGTGCTTCTCCTTCCTTGATTTCCAATTCTCTGTATATCAATTTTGTCTACTAACGCTATCTCTTTTCCTTCCTTTATCTTTCTACCTTCTGCTTTCTGTTGTGGTTCTTACATTCCACCTTTTTTCATTAGTCCTCAACTTCATGGGTGTCGATTTCTATCTTGTCTATTCTGTTTTCTTTTATTATTATTATTATTATTTTTTATATTATTATTATTAACTTTTTCCTTTCAGCCCTCTCTTTACTCTTTCTCTCTCTCCTCATTATTCTGGCCTTTTAAATCATACTATATATTTCCCTATATTTGGTTTCCCATTCCATTGTAGGTATTCCACTTTTTTT
>JAQZBX010100405.1:0-11367 GCA_029593785.1 Cabassous unicinctus | reverse complement strand
CGGGTGAGGAGGGGCAAGAGCGAAAAAGAACACTGTTGAGTGTTTATCATGTGCCAGGCACTTTACACCCACTATCTTCTTTGATCCTTCTAATGATCCTATAAATATATATACACTGTTATTATTCTCATTTCACAGATGATGAAACTGAAGTTTAAAGAGGTTACGTAACTCGCCCAGACACACGGTAGCATGTGGCTGAGCCAGTCTTCAAATCCATGTGTGATTCCAGAGTCCAAATCTTAACCACCCCCAACAGCCTGGCGCAGGTGAGGGACAAAGATGAGGACTGTGTGGGATGTTTACGTCTCACAAAAGGGTGAGAGGACACCTGCCTAGTGGCACATGATGAACAAGGCAACCTGTCGATGTCCCTCCTACCTGAGGATCCTAGGAGGTGGTAGGGAGAGAAATGGCAAACCCACTGGCCAAGGACCAGAGCAGCATGCCCTAGAGCTGACGCAGCAGAAGGCTGAGCCCCGGAATGGGTAGCCCTGGAGATGCCTGAGGACGAGGCAGGCAGCTGGCTCCAGCTCAGGCCTGCCGTACCTTGGCAGAGCGCAGCAAGGCTGCGGAGGCCCGGGCAGGGTCTGCGAGTAGCAGGGCCGTTAAGTGGAACCTTTCTGGGTAATTGACTGTCTGCCCCCAGGACCCCCTGCCAAGCCCAGACAGGCCACAGCCTGACACGCTGCAACCTGTCTGGAGCCTGTCCTGCAAAGGCCAAGCACCTGGCTGATCGCAGGCCAGTCGTTTTGTATAAGACTCGCCCCTTCAGTCACCAGCCGCCTTCTGTTGGAATTCCCACGCGCAGCTCAGGGAACGGTCAGCATCGACTGTGTTGGTGGCAGTAGCAACAGTGCCAACAGGCAGGGTGGCACTGAATGGAGGACGGAGGGCTTGGGGCCCCTGGCTGAGCCTCCCTGCTCACCAGAGGCTGCCCAGCCGTCCTCCAAGTCCCTTCTGGCAGGTTCTCAGTGCAGGGAACTGATATCCGCCGCATACCACACAATGCCACATGCACTCTTATCAGCCGCAGGTGGGGAATTCAGAAGGCAACTGGGTTCCATCCACATCAAAAGATTCTTTTGCAACCTGAAGCCCTTGAAAGTCCCAAATCGGTCTCCCATCCATTTTCTCCTCCCAAGGCACAGCACTTGCTTTCTGCTTCTACTTACCACAGTTACCCCCATCCTCTTCTTTCCTCTCTTGGTTCTCATAGCCTGGGGGTCCTGCCCACCCTCCCTCACACCCAGCCTCACCAAGGAGGACACAGCTGCTTCGACAGAAACCCAGGACACTCATGCCCAGACCATTTGGGAAAGGAGCTGTAGGGGGTATGTGGGAGCTCAGAAAGAGGCATGGGAGGCTTGGCGGTACAATAGTTAAGGGCACAGTGGAGATGGGGCCTCCCAGGACCCAAGAGCAGGGAAGGAAAGAGCAGACCCCTAGAGACAAGCCAGGTACACGGCCAGATGGCCACTGCCCGGGTCTGCTCTTCAGGCTCTGGGCTGCTTCCCACTCGTGTTTAATACATGCTTAAACCAAACCTGGCATCTTGCCCACCCACCTGCAACATCTCCTAGTGCCCTGAGTTCTCCTACCGATACCACGTTCTCCCAGCTGAGAGTTACTTAGGGTTGCTCCTGAATCCACCCCCACCCCAACCAGGAGGAGAGTATCACTGATTCCACCTCTGCAGGGTTTCTCCCCCCTCTTCCTTTTCATCCTTGCCACTCAAGGTTAAGCCCTTAGGTCCTCGTGCCTAGACTATTACAACAGCTTCCTAACAGTATCTGGGCCTGCTGGCTCTCTCCCCTTCAACCCCTCCTCCATGTACCACTATCAGAATTAAATTAAATTCCCAAAGGGCAAAAATTATACCTAACATTTATTGAGAGCTTACTATGTGCCAGGCATTATTCTGAGCACTGCACATGTATTATTTCATCCTTAAACAACTCCATGGGGTTACAGATGAGGAAGTCGAGGCACAGAGAGATTAAATAACTTGCCCAAAGTTAACATAGCTAGGAAATAGCACCAGGATTCAGAATCTCCACTCTTAATACTCCTGTGAAGAGCAAGGATCCCAATATACTCCCTTTTCCCCCAAAAGCTTTCAGGGGCTTCCACCTTTTACCAAATACAAATCCCAATTTCTTCGTATTCAATGCCTTCAAAAATCTGTTCTAACCCACTTTTCTATACGATATCATCCTCTACTTGTGCATTCCAGCTAAAGGGGCCACTTTTTCCTCCCCAAGCACAACCAGCCTCGGATACCTTTGCTCACAGCAGTCCCTCTCTGTGAGATGCCCATCCTTCACTCCAATTCTACCTCTCCAAATTCCTTCCTTCTCATCCACCCAGCCCCAGTCAAAGCCAGTATTGTATACACCGCCAAAGAATTGAAAGCAGGGACACAAACAGATATATGCTCCCCAATCTTCACAGCGGCATTGTTCACAATTGTCAAAAGACGGCAGCAAGGCAAGTGTCCATCAACCCATGAGTGGATACACAAAATGTGGTATATACATACAATGGAATATGTTCAGCCATAGAAAGGAATGAAGTCCTGCTTCAAGTGACAACACGGATGAACCTTGAAGACATTATGTTGAGTGAAATAAGCCAGACACAGAGGACAAATACTGTATGATCCCACTGATACGGTATAAATAGAATAAGCAAACTCATAGAATCAAAAACTAGAATACAGGTTACCAGGGGCTGGGGTGGGGGGAGAGAATGGGGAGTTAATGGGAACAGAGTTTCTGTTTGGGTTGATGGAAAATTTTTAGTAATGGATTGTTATAATGGTAGCACAACATTGTAAATGTAATTAACACCACTGAATTCTATACTTGAATGTGGTTAAAAGGGAAAATTTTAGGTTGCATATATGTTACTAGAATAAAAAAATTTTTTTTAAGCCATAGGACTCTGTAATACAGTGAACCCTAAGTAAACTATGGACTACAGTTAATAGCATATAATAACATTGTTTCATCAATTGCAACAAAGGTACCAACTACTGCAAAGGGTTAATAATAGGGAAAACTGTGGCGGGGAGCGGGGGGTTATGGGAAGTTTTTATTTTCTGCATGATTTTTCTGTAAACCTCCAACTTCCCTAAAATAAATAATAATAATTGTTTTTGTTTTTGTTTTTTTTAAAAAAAGAGCCAGTCCTTGCTCTTTTTGAACTCCTCTTGGGAGAGCAGTTTGGTATAGGGGCAAAAGTGGGGCCCTGGGACATACTGAGTTGAAGTCCTATTTCCTGACTGGCTCTGGCACCACGAGGGAGCCGTTCATCTCTCTGAATATCAGCTTCCTTGTCTATTAAAAAAAGCGTGATGATAATAGGACCCATCTTCAAGGGTTTGGGGAGGATTAAAAGAGGTGATTTGGGAAAAATACCTGGCACCTGATGGATTCTCAGTCAAGGTTAACGGCCTTGCCCTCGCCTCCTGCCGTCACAGCATTTAGCATGTCTTCCTGGCATTTCGGCTGTCCAAATCCTCCAGGAAACGGTAAGTCACTTAAGGGCAGGCATTATATTCCTATGGTCTCTGAACAAGTGCCCAGACATGCTTTTTGTAGGAATCAATTTAAATTTTTAGCTGTTTTCAGGATGTTATAGAGGGAATTCACCCATCAAAGAAGGGAGGTCAAAGTGATTTCTGAGTTCCCTTCTACTGTGAGAATCTAGGCTCCAAACTTTCTCTTCCCTAGAGAGACCTGGGGAAAAACACAGAACTCTTTCCCTATTTCATACTCACTGTTACTAGCGACATCAGTCTGAGGTCACACTGACTTCAAATCTGTTCTACCCACTCACATTTTGCTTCTCCACATTTTTTTTCCTGGGGCCTGGCATTTCCAGTGCACACCAAGAAGCTGAAGTTGTCCAGCAGCCCCAAAGCACGGCTGCCACTGGTGGAAAAGTCAAACCGGCAAATAGAAATGTCACTCAATCATTTCTTGATGCTTCCCTCTCATTGGCCTTCCTCACCACATATAATAAGAAATTCTTTTTGCCCAAATATTGTTTGAATTTCAAATACACAATTTCCCCGGGGGTGACCAGATGAAAAGAGAAATCTGGTTTGCAACATAAGACCTCTACACAGAAGTTGCATTGAGTGAACACTGAAACGAAATTTTTATTGCGCTCCTTGAAATGACAGGAGCACATCAAGGCAACCAGGCTCCCTCTCCACTGTGGTGTGCTTAAATTATTTTACGTGAACGCCAAGGAAGCTCCCCTCAAGGAGCAAGGAAAGAAGGAAAGGATTTTAAACACAGCGGGCAAAATGATAAATCCGCTGTGGCGCCTAACCCACTTCTGGCAACTGCCCCTGCCAAGGGCTTCCTTATGCTCCTTTCTGTACAGGTATGACTGTCCACAGCAGGGGGTCTTAGGCAGCATCTAGGAGCCCCTAGGGCAATGATTCTCAGCCCTGGCTGCAATTAGAATCACCTAGAAAATTTTAGGAAAAAAAAAATACCAATGTCCAGATCCCAGGCTGGAGCAATTAAATCAAAATCTCTCCATGTAAGGTCCCAGGCCTCAGAACTTTGTAAAATCTCCCAGGTGATTCGAATGTGCCACCAGGGTTGGAAGGCATACCTAGACTCGAACGACGTGAACCTCCTGCAGCAAATTTTTGTGTGCATATGTGTCTTTTCCTGGAGTGAGGAGTCATAACTTTCAGATGCTTCTCAAAAATATTTGCAACCCAAAAAAGGTTTTGAATAATAGGTCTACAGCTCAGTCTCTCAGGTTCCTTCCAGATGGGAAATGATATGTATCTAAGATTTTATTGTTAAGAGTTAGTTGCTGGGGGACAGATGTGGCTCAAATGGTTGGGCATTCATCTCCCATATGGAGGGACCTGGGTTTGATCCCCAGGACCTCCCGGTAAAAAAAAAAAAAGAGTTAATTGCTAATGGGCAGACAAAAGGCAAAAGGCAGGTCTTGGTTCCTTGAGAAATGGCCCTTGTTGATCTGAATCCAAGTGGCAAGAAGCTGTCAAGGGTGGACCCAGGGACAATGATAGCAGATAAAAGACTCAGGGAAAAAATAGAGGGAGGTGTATTTGCAGGAATAAATTGGGCACTCAGAGCAACTTATTATTTAGGCTGCCCCTGCCTGTGACTCAGCGGACAGCTGTGCCCAGCTTGGCCTCTGAATCTGAACAAGCAGAAGCCGAGTTCACAGAGAGGGGCGATTGCCCAGGTTCTCTTATTTTGGGAGCTTCATATTTGTGGTTGACCAGCCCACTCCATAAAACTCACTTGAGAACACACTTATACGTGCGCTTTGGGGTGTTAGGGGGAGGCAGACCGGGGAAAGGTGAAAAGAAAATGGCCCAAGGCCTTGAAAAGCATCCACAAGACTAGAAAGCCTCCTCGGAGCCTGCAGTACCATCTGAACTCTGTCTCCATAAATCCAGAGAGGGCTTACGGCTTGTGCAAATATCTAAACTGAGCTGAAAGGGAAAGCCGGGTAGGGCAGGGTACAAAATGCTCCATTCCCACCCCCCAGCCACCCTCCCCCAGGCCCTGTACACCAACATTTTAGGAACATCACTTGCTACCCCTCCTGCCTGCCCCCTCTGGGCCTTGTTGGATCTCAGAGTTTGGACTCTGCCGGGGTTCAGCCAGCCCTGCTCATAGCACTACCCTTGCCAAAAGGCAAGAGGGCCAGGTTTGGGGCTTCCCTGTGCTGCCTAAGTGCTCAGCCCCCTCTCCTGAAAGGTCCCCCTTTCAGCCCTGAGCTCTAATTTATCCTCGCCTTTGATAACCAACTCCAAACACATTCAGCCGAGGCAGGGCCATCAGTTGCACAAAGGCCTGTGCTCTCCCGGCTGAATGCAGCACTTCACTCTTGGGGGGATTTCTATAGAAGGCAAAATCCACCAAACAAGCTATTACACTTAAATCAGACAATGCCCGAGGTTACTGCGAGCAGACCAGCGTTAATGACTCAGCTAGCAGCGGGCTCCTCTATTTTGAAGCTCTACCGCAGCATGAGAGAGCAACCCGCTGCCCTTCCCAGCCTCTCCGCCAGATGCCCCCCTCCTGAAAAGCTGACCCTCTGAGTCTGCTGGTTCTCTTAGTCCTGAGGGTTTCTTCCCCTTTGGCCCACTTAGACCATTCCCTCTTTGCCTGGGGAAAAAAAAATCCGAGGAATTCACTCTTCATTCCAAAGATGAGAAAACCATGGTAATTGTTTGAAAGCCACAGCGGGCAGCAGAGATAAGATTCGAACCCTGGTCTCTTGACTCATTCTAATCACACCAGAACAAAGGTAACTAAGATGATGCAACCTAAAGCACACAGCATAGTTTCGGGCACATGACAGCAAACACTAAATGCCGGCTATTATTATTTCTCGTGTGGTGGCAGTAGCATCCTTGTAGAGAATTCATTCAACTCTGCATGGGGTGCTACCATGGGCCAGGCAGTCTGCAGGGTGCTGGGCATAAGATAGTGATCGTGCCACAGGCCCTGCCCTCCTGGGCCTTACATCCTAATGGGAGCTTCAAGGCTGTCAACAGGCAATTGGCATAGGGGAAGGAACGGGTAACATAGGAGTCCACACCACAGCTAATCCAGACTTTGGGGCTCACTGAAGAGAAGGCAGTGAGAGTAGGCAGGTGAAGCGAGGTGGGAATGAGGGCGACAGGTTGGAGTAGAGAGAGATTTCTAGGCTGAAGAAATCAGATGTGCAAAGGTTTAGAGGTAAATGAGGGCAAGATGCATTTGGGGAAATTTTTTAAAGTCATGTGACAGGATCACAGGGTTGGATGGCATGAGGATGGGTGGTACAAGCGAATGGCCGTGAGACATGGGGCTTGAGAAATAGGCATACGTCCTAGCATGAATCACATTGCAAGCCATCAAGGAGATGGATTTTACCTTGAGGAGTAAGGGAATATGGTCTATGGACATTTTCAGATCACAGGGCGTACCGTGGAAAACAGAATGGAGGGGGACCAGTTAGCAGATGAGGCTGTGACCCCAGTTCGGCGTTTGTCCCATGTCCCACTTTAACTCATTTCTTGTTCTAATCTTGGGTCAAAAAATAAGGCCCGTCATCAAGAGAACTCATGAAATGGGAAATAAGCTGAAAAAGAGAGTTGTGGCCACAGGGGCAGGGAAATAGAACAGGTTTCCCTGGCCACGTGGATCATTGCCCAACAGGTCTGTAGCACCGTGGCACGAGATCAAGTTCTTCTCCACCAACCAGATATGTGACCTTGGACAACCATTTCCCCATCTGTAAAATGAGGACATTTACTAAGTAATCGGGATGCTGCCTGGCAGTTCTAACATTCTGTGGTTCTATTATTTGAAATAGCTAGCATATATTTTAATTCTAAGATGCTTTGTTTTGCATTTTACATTTATGAAATCAGGACAAAATGAATTGTATCTTGTAATAGAGGAAACGCAGTTCATCCAAATCAAGTGTCCTGCCCAATAATTAAAGACATTCCTTCTGAGTTCCCTTCATTCAGTTCAGGAAAGGCCTCTTCCAACTGCCCAGCTTTGACTTTGACCACAAAAAGCTGGCTGGGTGGTGTGTCCTGAGCTACTCCACGTTTCTTTCACTGCCTGGGCACAGGCCCATGGTCTTTAAGGGGCCCTCAATCCCCGGCCCTCTGTCCTCAGGCCTGCAGCAAGCCACAAAACTGTCTCCCTGCCCACTAAGCCACTAAGGTTGAGGCCAAAGCTCCAAGGGTTTGAGATAGACAGACAAAAAATATATATATATTCAGGCTGGATGGGAGAAGAAAAAACTACCTCTGAGCTGCTTTTGGCTGGCAAGCGCTTTCCATCCTGTGGCTTTCGGATGCGAGCGGCATAGCATCCAGAGGCTCACAGCTGCATGGAACAATTCAAAAATTGCCTTGTTGGACTACAACGTGTCAATTTTTCAAATCTAGAGCCATTTTCACTATTACAGTCTGCGTAGCCTAAGCTGGGAGAATTTTCTTCTGGGAGGGAAAATTGATTCCGAGGTTACCATTAACCCCCATTAGCACAGCATGCCCCATTCCAAAACTATTCTTGGGAACCAAGGAGGCCAGAGGAAGCTATAGAGGCCCATGGCGAGGTTGGCGCCCAAAGTCACGGGTGCTAACAGCCTAAGTCCATTAGCCCTATGTCTCAGGAAGGGCATGAGGGTGAATGAGACAGAAAGAGGGGGAGAGAGAAGGAGCATAACAGGACCCGGGCATGTGCATTTCCAGGAATTCCTAGGCTTTGGGAATTTTCCGGTCTACCTCCCTTCACTTGGGGGGATTGGGAACTTGCATGAGCAGTTGCTCAGATGGACACCTGCAGAGACCTGCTTCATTTTCTGATCTGAAGCCCTACCTGTAACTGCCCTTTCTGGCAGGGTCCGGAGTTCTCCTGGTGCTGGCTTGGAGGCTGCCCATCTCATAACCATTCCTTGTATCTAGTGGTTCAAGGTCTTTGAGGACTCAGAGCCATAAGGCAGCTGGCTTTGTCCATCCCAGGTGCTCTGTGGAAAAGCCTCCAAACCATTCTAAGCATGGGCAAGAGTTGGCAGGCTTTAACATGGACTGTGCTGTGACCTCCATCCTCCCAAACGAGGAGCAAAGACCACCTGCCCAGCTGAGGGAAGGCAGTGGAGACAGCCACTGCTGCAAAATAAGGAAAAGAAAAGCAACTGTGAACAACAGGGACCACAGGTGACAGAACACAGAGGCACATCCGCTGATCAGGTGAGAGTGTTTTTTTTTAAACATTCGATGACCTAGTAGATGACAATGGTCTTGAATCCAGAAAGCCCAAGTCTAAATTCTTCTGCCACAAGTGGGCAAGTTATCCTCTCTGAGCCTCTGTTTCATCTCCTATAGCCTAGAAGTAAAAACAACTACCCACAAATTTGTTGTCCACATTAAGTGAGACAATTTAAGAAAGGAGAGACATATATTACTGCTCAATGAGTGTGCTTTTTCATTTAAAAAAACAAATTAAGGAAGCCCATCATTCATTCCAAAATGTCTCTCCACTGTTCAGAGTGACCTAACCTCGTCCCGTTGCCACACACTGCTTCAGGACCTGGTACTGTGGCCATGTCGCTTGCCAGCTGGGCACTTCAGGAGTCCCTTTATCTCCCTCCTGTCCTTTCTCTAGTACCGCTGATGAGCCAGCCATCTGCCCCATCGCTCTCCTGGGCAATCTGCTCACACCGCTGTCCTCTCCTCCCTGAAGTGACCAGTCTTCTGGAAGAGCGTTGCAAAGGGAGGCCTTAGTGATGCCGGGGATACTGGAGAGAGGAGAACAGTCCAGTTTGGCATGCCATCCTTCACTCCACAAACATTTAAGCATCTGTGCATTGGGCACACTGCTAGGCACTGGGGGTGCAAAATGAGCTGGATCCAGCCCAGAGCCCACCCAGGGCTTGCCAGCGGAAGGGAGGCACCAACCCAGCTCACTATAACACCCTCGTGAGAGCAGGCCTGGCACTCCCAGGAGGGACAGACAGGGCCATGCGGATGGAGGCCCAGGGAGGGTGCCCCGACGAGCCGGCCCAGTGGTTGCTTCTGTCCCCTGCAGACACTGGGGAGTTGACCTCCCTTTGTCACTGGGTGATTTGTGCCAGAGAGGAGGGGTGCACGCAGGGCTAAGTGCTGACGGGACGTCCCTGTCAACACAATGTTCCGCCTGGCCGGGCCTTCATATATAAAGATATTTAATGAATTAGTTAATTAATGAGAGTCGTGTGATTGATGGATCATATGGGCTCGCAGCAGGGTGAGTCTGACCCTGGATATCGCTGCCTGGGCTACAATCCGTCCCTCTCATTGGTCGGGAGAGTGCGGCCGCTCTGGCAATTTGCATGCATTTAATGTAGCTCTTTAATAGGATGTAATGTTAGCTAAAGCCAAAAGCGCAGCAGCTGTAACTTAAAAGACAGCCCCATTACTGCAAGCCTTATAATTAGGGTAAGAGGGAGACTCGGTCTGCCATATGTTAAACTCTTTTGAGGTTAATAGCTCTGTAAGATTTTTGCAATTTAAAAAAATTACACTTGAAGGATGATGACAAGGCCCATCGGTGAGGCGCCTCTCCACCCCAGGGAAGGGACAGGAGGATCCCATGCCCCCCAAGTCCCCTTCCCCGGGGGCGTGGCGAGGAGGCCCTCTCCTGCCACAAGTCGCCCCGTCTGCCCTTCTTCTCTCCTCTCCCCACCGGCTTCCGACCCCGGCCCCGTGAGCGCCAAGATTCGGTCTCAGCCTCGCTGGATCTGCCCCACCTGGGGCTGCCTGCAGCCCCCCGCGGCCCCCGCTTCCGCAGGGTCCCAGCATCCGGCCAGGGCAGGCGGGCGCCCAGCGCGCCCAAAGCGCGCACCCAGCGCTAAGGAAGCGCCGCGTGTGCTTACCGTGCAAAGTCCCAGGCAACTCCAGGGCAATTACAGGTCCCCGCAGGTGACCTGACTCTGATTGCACAGTCGGGGCCCGAATCAGGGAACACGCAGCAGGCACTGCCCGGGGGGAGAGGAAATCGCTGTGAATTTGCTTGGTAATTACCTGGCACAAGGCCTTGGGGGCGTTTTCCCCCTCTGTGCCCCAGGGCGCGGGGCGGAGGGGGACGAGCGCGGTGTCGAGGCCGGTTCTGGGCCCGTGGACCTGGGTGCTGACCCCTGCACCCCAGCTGCGACAAGCCGCGGGGACGCCTGCCTCCCCGCCACCAAGTGGCGGCCCAGCTCCACCCTCCCGGCCTCTGGCGTCTTCCGCGAGTGTCCCTCGGCCCGGGAACACCGGCGGGGCGGCGGGCAGGCACCGGGAGTCCTCTCTGGAGGCGGGAGTCGCCTCCTCCCGCGTGGCACGGGCCCGCAGTCTGCGCGCGGCGGGGGAGCGAGGCTTGCTGCCCGCTCGGCAGATTCTCTCCCCCAGGAGCTCTGCCTCCCGCTTCCTGCCCGCCCCCTCGCCATCCTCACGGAGCGCGTGGGTGTCGGACCAAATTCCTGATGACAGACACTCCAGACAAAACAACAACAAGGGGGGGAGGAGTCTTCTTATTTTTTTTAAAGGGGGCTCTTGTTAAAAGGAAATTACAGGAGCGAAAAAATGACTGCTAATTGCACAATTATCTGATTATCTCTGGTACCAAAAATACACGAGATCCTTCCCCCCTCCCAGTCACTTAAAGAGTTCTTGGGTAGCCAGACCTCTGCAGAAGGACAAAGATCTCTCCTGCCAAACTTGGAAGGACCAAAGAATGTGGTGGGAAGGGGATGTGTGGGTGAAGGCAGCAAAGAGAAGTCAAATGTAGATCCCCCAGAGAGGCACAGAAAAGGGTTAGGACAGGAGGGGGGAAG
>JAQZBX010100404.1:0-11369 GCA_029593785.1 Cabassous unicinctus | reverse complement strand
AGGTTTGCCATATGACCCAGCAATACCACTACTGGGTATAAACCCAGAAGAACTGAGAGCAGTGACAAACAGACATCTGCATACCAATGTTCATAGTGGCATTATTCACGATTACCAAAAGTTGGCGACAAACGAGGTGTCCATCAACTTATGAATGGATAAACAAACTGTGGTGTATTCACATTATGGAATTTTATGCAGCTGTAAGAAGAAATGAAGTTGTAAAGCATATGACAATATGGATGAACCTGGAGGACATTATGTTGAGTGAAGCAAGCCAGACAGAAAAAGACAAATACTGTATGACTGTGATACTATGAACTGAATACATTCTGTAATCTCATGGATTTAATAAATTGCATATGGTGAGGATGTGGAGAAACCAGGCCTCCTGATGGGAGTGTAAAATGGTGCAACCCCATTTGTGGCAGTTTCTTAAAATGCTAAATATTAAAAAAAAAAAAAAAGGAAAAAAAGTAAACCTACATCTACTATATTATCCAGCCATTCCACTCCCAGATATTTACCCAGAAGAAATGAAAACATACGGGCACACAAAGACTTATATATAAATGTTCTTAGCAGCTTTGTTTCTAATAGCAAAAACTTGGAAACAGTCCCAAAATCTATCAACAGGTGAATGGATAAACAAAGTATGGTATATCCACAGAATAGAAACCTCTTCAGGGATGAAAATAAATGAACTATGACATGACATGGAGAAATCTCAGAATAATTATGGGCTGAATAAAAGAAGTCAAACAAAAAAGGGTGCATATTGTATGATTCCATTTATACATAATTCCAGAAAATGCAAACTATTCTGCAGTGATAGAAAGCAGATCAATGGTTGCCTAGGAATAGGATAGGGTGAAGGTGGGAGAAATTACAAAGGGATATGAGGAAAATTTGAGGGTAATGGATATGTCATTATTTTGACTTTGATAATGGTTTCATGGGTGTATGCATGTGTCAAAAGTCATCAAATTGTATACTTTAAATATGTGCAGTTTATTACATATCTATTCTATTTCAATAAAGCTGTAAAATAAGTAAAGCAAAGCAGAGACATTTGGACTGCGGAAAAAAAACTACGCTCTTTATATATATTCACTTTATATATATATTCATTGCGATTATTTGTTTGATGCCTGTTTCCCCCAGTAGAGGGGGAAATTTCATAAAAGCTGGGATCACAACTATTTGCACCAATGCTGGCAATGTTAAGCGTAGAATTTGGTACATATTATGGACTTGAAAAATATTTGCTGAAGAAAGAAAAAAAACAGAGGATTTGAGACTAACTCCAAGTAAAATGGGGAATGAGTCGCTATTGATGGATATAGAGAAGTCAGGAGGAAGAGACAAAGATGGACTAGTCAGAGAGGCTGAAGGAGAGCCAAGTAGTGCTGTGTCAGGGAAGTCAAAGAAAGACATGGTTTCAAGGGGAAGAAGGGTTAGGAAAAGGCCGTTAGGTTTTTGGATTTAGCAAATAGAAGGCACTGGTGATCCAAAGAAAGAGATTTCAGAGAAAACCAGGTTGTTTTTTCCCTCTCCTAGGCTTCCCCATGAGCAGTATCCATGTACTTCTCTCCATCTTCACAAGTTGCCACTCTAGCCTGAGCCCCCATTCTCCCTAACTTGTTCTATTCCAGTTGCCTAACTCCTTCCTGGGTGCCACTCTTGTTCCTTTACAATCCACTTAACACAGATTAGCCAGAATGCTTGTTTCAAAATACTAATCACCGGGGAGTGGATGTAGCTCAAGTGATAGAGCACCTGCTTCCCAAGTACGAGGTTGTGAGTTCAATCTCCAGTACCTTCTAAAAAATTTTTTTAAAACGTAAAAAAATTAAAACACTTATCAGATCATATGCCTACTTCTTCCAGGCTGGCTCCTGATCAGTTCTCCTCTTTCCTCCCCTGGAAAGCACCCCTAATATGCTCAAGCTGTGAAGTCCTCAAGTGTTGTCACATCAGCTGGAACCCAGAAAGGAAACTGGGTAAAGGCATTAGTTATATCTTACTACCTAACAAATTGACCCAAAACTCATTGGCTTGAAACAGAAAACACTGATTATCTTACATAGTTTCTGAGAGTCAGGAATTTGGCAGTGGCCTAGTGGTGCTTCTGGCTCAGGGTCTCTCATGAGATTGCAGTCAAGCTGTTGGTAGGGGCTGTAGCCATCTGAAGGCTTGAGTGTACTCCAAATGCCTCAATCACATGGCTTTTGGCAGAAGACCTCAGTTTCTAGCCATATGGGCCTTTCTACAGGGCTGCTTGAGTGTCCTCATGACATGGCAGCTGGCTATGAGTGATCCGAGAGAGAGAGAGCAAAGAAACCACAGTGCTTTTTATGACTTAGTCTCCAAAGTTGCACACCATAGTATCCACTTTATTCTATTTATTAGAAGCAAGATGCTAAGTCCTGCCCTGCCTGCACTTAAGGGGAGGGGAACTAGTCTCCACTTCTTGAAGGAAGGAGTATCAAATAATTTGTGGACCTAATTTTAAACCATCCCAGTAAGGCAAGGGAAAAAGGTATACTGAAGCCTTAAGAATGAAGACAATATTTGCAACATCAGCTGTGATACAGGGAGTCAGTGCAGTAAGCGATGATTAGATGAGTGTAGTGCTTTCTCTAGCTGTGCTTCACATGACAGATGCAGGACAGAAAGCAGTTGAAGAGGCTGGCTGTTTTAATCTGCTAGGCTGACAAAATACAATACACCAGAAATGGGTTGGCTTTTACAATGGGGATTTATTAGCTTACAAGCTTAAGTTCCGAGGCCATGAAAATGTCCAAATCAAGGCATCAGCAGATTATGCTTGCTCCCTGAAGACCAGCTGCCAGCAATCCTGGACTCTTATGTCACATGGCAAGGTACATGGCAGGGTCTGCTGGTATCTCCCTTCTCTTCTGGGTTTCTTGGCTTTCACCTTCTTGCTTCTGTGGCTTTCTCTCCTCTCTCTGAATTATATTCTCTTATAAAGGACTCCATTAAGAGGATTAAGAGGGTGCAGATGTAGATCAACTGGTTAAGTGCTATCTTCCCATGTAAAAGTCCAGGGTTTGAACCCCAGTACCTCCTAAAAACAAAACAAACAAGAAAGAGAATTAAGATCCACCCTGGGCTATGCCTTAACTGAAGTAACCTGATCAAAAAGTCCTACTTACAATGGGTTTATATCCACAGGAATGATTAGCTTTAAGAATATATTTTTCTGAGGTCCACATAGCTTTAAACTGTCACACTGGTCAAGTGCTTGGGGCTTGAAAATAGTGATATGATAGAGGAGTATAATAATTTGGGGGGATGCGGGTGTGGCTCAATGGATAGAGCTCCCGTTTACCATATGGGAGGCCCCGGGTTCGCTTCCCGGGGCCTCCTTGTGAGGGCAGGCCGGCCAGCCCGCGCTGCGCTGTGGGCTGATGCAGCAAGACCTCACAGCAGGAAGCGGGTGTGGCTCAATCGATAGAGCCCCCGTTTACCATGCGGGAGGCCCAGGGTTCCCTTCCAGGGGCCTCCTTCTGAGAGCAGGCTGGCTGCGCTGCGCGGTGGGCTGATGCAGCGGGACCTCACAGCAAGGGGGAGATAAGCGGACACGGAGGAAACGCACAGCGAATGGACACAGTAAAACACAGGCAGCAAGGAGGGGATAAATAAATAAATAAATAAATAAATAAATAAATAAATAAATCTTAAAAAAAAAAAAAAAAAGAATTTGGAGGAGTATAATTACTGAAGTAATTGATCTGAAGCTCAGACTGAAACTCTACCATGATAAGGAAAGAGCTAATTGCTTCCAAGATTGAAGCATCCATGATAGCTCTTTAGGGAAACTAACTTAACTTATTTGTGTTCAGGTTTCTCATCTGTAAAATGGGATTCATAATGCTTGCAGTACCTTCTCCACTGAATTTTTATGTAGATAAAGTGAAATAACAGATGGGAAATTACTTTGAAAAGCATAAAATGTTCTTCTAATGCTATTCTTGTCATCATTGCTGACATTGTTTAAAAATATTGCAAACTAGATTTTTTAGTCTGTTTCTTCCTCCAGTCTTCAGTAATAATAGCTCATAATACTGGGATTGGAAAAAGAAAGCTCAGTTCTTTTCACTCCTTCCCTTCAGATTTTGATGGATATGTAAATGAAATCTGGGAAGTGAAAAGTCTCCTCCAGAATCTTAAACAGAGTATTAAATATGAGCACACGCACATTTTTCGGTGATAGTGAAGATTTTAATATGTTTCACTCTGGTAGCTGCTTGTTCACATAACCACTGGAAAGAACAAGGTCAGTGGGTTGGAGGTCCGAAGGAGGAGTTTGGGTTATAAAAGTATCTAAGAAAAGGTGTGAGATAGAGCAGCCAGAACTTCAGGGAAGCCATGTTTATTCCTTTGTTAGGGAACCACGCTGGCCTCCTTAAAGTTAAGTTTAGACTGGAGCCCCAAGCCATCCCAAGCTGTTCTCTCTGTCCTTGCCCTAGGCTCAGGAAGTTATGCCCTCCTGCCCAGCTTCTGGAATGCAGAATCTGTAGCAGTCTTCACAACTTCCTCACAACCTTCAGCCTCTTACTCTCCCCGCCCCCTCCAGTCTTAAAACTGCAGTACGGTTAACATTTTCTCTTAAAGGTTTTATGGATTTTTAAAAAGTCACAATACTACATTAAAGATATATACCAATTGTATTAATACAATGAGAGGCAGTATAGCAAAATGATTTAAAAGAATGCAACCCAGAATCAGACACAGAGGTCAAATTCAAGCTCTGTGACCTTAGGGAAATTAAACTGAGCCTTAGTTTCTTTATCTATAATGTAATAATTGTTCCTGCCTCACTGGGTAGGTGTGAGGATCAAATGAACTTGTACACAATATAGTAATATAGTAACTAGGCTGCAGTATGTTAGCTAGTATTATTGCAGGAAAAAGTAAAAAGAAGAAAAATAAGCAACCTGTTATCACAAGGTCTTTACTTCCTTATTACCAGACAAAAGATAACAAATGACAAAGAGGAGGAAGTTACAAAACTTAAGAGATCTTTCAAAAGTCTTAGTTTTGCTTTTTGGTCATTAGTCGCATCTATGCTCTTTGAAATAATTGGAAACCCAAAGGAATTTTCCTCCAGTTTTCTTTGGGAGGAGCTCACCAAGCTTTCTCCTCTCCTGTGACCTTCCCTGACTCCCTCCACCTCCGTTCTGCCCCATGGATAAGAATGACTAACCATCTTGATGTGCCTGGGACTGTCCAGTTCTAACACTGGGTTTTAGCACTGAAAGTTCTATGTCCCTGAAAACCCCTCAGACCCAGGCAAACCCAACGGCTGATCACCCTACATACAGGTTGTTCCCTAATGTTAGGTTGGACATACACATGCTAAGGATCTTCAGAGTGGACTGGGTGATAGCCATTTCCCTGAGCCCTCTCCTAAATAGGAACAGCTTCCTTGGGCCATTTCTTGAGAATATTTCTATGGTTTCTGAAAAGTAGGTTCCAGGCTCCCCTGGGAGGACTTAGCTTCTATATCATTTAGCTTAGTGGACAGAATAGGAACCTATGTTCTGAAAGAAGAGTAGATAGTGATGTGGACAAATAGAAGCAAGGGGGTAAAAAAAAAAAGACCAATTTAGGAATCTTGTGCGTTTAAAAGTTACAAACCTGTAAGAGAATCTCAAGTACAGCGCCTATCAGATTGTCACAGCAGTGGGCACTCCAAATATGACACCTACAGTTGGCTGCCTTAGATAGCATTTGAGATATTCCCTCTTTGTCCCCTTTCTATCTTTCCCCATCAATAAGTTAGTTGGCTATTTTTGTTTCACGATGGATCAGTGGGCATACACCTGATGTCTGGGCCAGAAATAAAAAGGGAGGACTTTCAACAAACTAAAAAATTTCCCTTCCCTAGACTGGAGGGGAGAGAGGGGGGTGAGTCTGTAGGGTTCTGAGAGCAGAGGGTTTCTGGGCCAAACTCAAATAGATTCGGGGGCCAGGAGGATAACAGGAATGGTGCAGGGTTTACCCTGCTTGCGTCACTCATTCATGTTACCTATCTTCCTAAATCTGATTTCATCAACACAGATTCACTCAAAACATTGCACTTAACATATAACTAAAACAAGCAGGGATTTAAAAATATTTAATATTTTATTTTGTTTCCATTTGAAAAGTTTGGGGGAAAAAAAAAAACAGAAAAATGCAGAGAATAATAATAAATGTCCATGTGCCCATTGCTCAGAATTAACAAATGTTAAGATTTTACTTTTCCTTCATGTAATTTCTCCAAAATATAGGATACCTTAGTTATGTTGAAGCTTCCTTTCCCTAATATCATTCACCTCCTATCCTCCCTGGAGGCACCTATTATCATGAATCTAGTGTTGCTACAGTTCAAGTTTTTAAAACTTTTGCTACATATTTATTAATAAATCAAATATATTCTGATTCTGAGTGTTATTTTAAATTTACAAAATTGACACCATATTGCATATAACATTACGTAATTTGTTTTTGCTCAACATTGGGCTCAAGATGTGTCCATGTTGATACATATAGGTCTAATGCATTTGTTGAACAGCTGCATGTTTTTTGCAATGTATAAATCTGCTTCTCAATCTTTTAAAAATTATATCCTCCCAAGGAGAAATATTAAATTAATTATGATTAATTAAATTAATCAAAATTTTAATTCTAATTTAATTGCTCCCCAATGAGAGAAATTAAATACTAAGAAATAAGGTTTTGTGGGGTAAGGTTAAGCTAGGATTAAGATTTTTGGCACCCCAAAAACCGATTTTCATTCCTTGGGGCTGTTAGCATCATTGTTGAGAAAGCATTGTGTAAATACACCACAGTTTATTTCCCAATTCATGGGCTTTTTGGTTGCTTCTAACTTGTTTTTTCAAAAAATGCTGCAACGGACCACCTCAGGCATGTATCCTCACATATACGAAATAAAACATATACCTAGAAGTCATGCAGGATGCTCATTTTTGGCTTTGCTAGATCTTGCCAAATTATTCTCCAAAGTAGTTATATTAATTTTCCATTCCACCAGTAGTGTATGGTTTCCCACTTTTTCAATCCCTCACCAATGTTGGAATTGTCAGGCTTTTTGAATCTGCCAATCTTATGTGAAATGTTGCTCAATTTACATCTTCCTGATTACTAGTTAAGATTGACCATGATTTCATGCTTACTGGCCATTTGGATTTTCTCTCCTTAAATTGCCTATCTATAGCCTTTGCCCATTTTTCCTATTTGGTTTTGGTCTTTGTCCTATTGATTTGTAGGAGGAACATTGTTCCAGTTTTCTATGCCACCTGAAACTTGGCAAGTAAAAACAATGACCATTTTTTTAGGCTCATGGGTTCTATGAGACAGGGATTTGGACAGGCACAGGAGGGCATCAGCTGGAAAGACTCAAATGGCATGGGTGACTCAAATGGCTAGAGTCATCTAAAGGCTGGACTAAACTGAATTCTCCTTCAGTCACCTGTAGCATCTGGGCTGGAATAACAAACATTGGGTTCAGCTGGGACTGTTGACCATGGCCTCTTGAAGTCACTTAGGCTCCTAGGCTGGTGAGTTCTAAAAGAGAGTGTCTCAAGAGGGACTATCCCAAGAGCAAGTGTTCCAAGCAATCCAGGCAGAAGTTTCATGGTTTTTGATGACCTAGCCTTAGAAGTCACATCACTTCTAAGAGAAAGCATCACTTTCTCCTTACTCTAACAGCTGAGGAAGGCAGATTCAATGTGAGCCCAGACTCAAGGGGAGAGGACATAGACAACCTCTTGATGGAAACAGTGTCAAAGCATTTGAGGTCATTTTTTTTTTAAACTGCCTCAAACAGTTTTCACTTCCAGAAATATGCTTCTTCCCATTTTGGGGAAATATTTAGCCCTTCTAGTGTTTTATTTTTCCAATTTGATAGAGACACAGGTATAAGAAATATTTTATATTCTTTTACTTCTACCATATTAAACTCATTTCCAAAACTGAGTAATTTTCCCTCCTGCAGCCTTCCCCATCTCAGTTGATGGTGACTACCTAATTCCAGGTGTGGTGGTTTTAAATATGTCTGTAAATTTCTTTATATCCCACCCTTCAAAATTTCCCCTCCCCTTGAAAGTATTTACTTCTAAGTATTTTACTGCTAAGAATTGGAAGGTGGTCAGAACAGGCCACTCTTAAGGTGTGTGCTCCAGGCAAACATGTCTTTGTAGGCCTCTATTGAAACAATTTGTTTTAAAAATGATTAGAAAACCAAAAAAGAAAAGAAAAAAATAACAAAAAACAACAACAAATACTGTATGATTGCGTTACTATGAACTAAATATATTGTGTAACATATTGTATGACTCAAAAAATTTTTTTCTATGTATCCAGTACATTTAATTGAGAAATGTATGTTTTTATTCAACTGTTTGCTTTTTAGTTTTTAATTGTTTACATTTTCAATTATTAAATATACAAAATAAAGTTAAAAAAATTGAAAAGCTTTTGTTCTTGTTTTAATTTCCTAGGCTACCCAATAAATACCATGAAATGGGTCAGCTTAAACAATGGGAATTTAGTCGCTCATGCTTTGAAGCTGGGAAAAAAGTTCAAATCAAGGCATCATCAAGACAATGCTTTCTTCCCCACCTGGCATTCTGGGGCTGCCGATGATCCTTGGCTCCACTGTTACATGGCAAGGCACATGGCGACATCTTCTGTTTCTCTTCCAGGTTCCATTTCAGCTTCTTGCTTCCTGTGGCTTTATCTCTGAATTTCATCCTCTTATAAAGGACTCAAGTAATAGGATTAAGACCCATCCTGATTGAGGTGGGCCACACCTTAATCAAGAGGTCCTACTTACAATGGGTTCACACCCACAGGATTGGATTAGATTTAGGAACATGTTTTTCTGGGGTATATACAGCTTCAAACCACCACAGCTTCAAAGGACCATCAATAAATTGAACAAAAAGCCCACAGAATGGGAGAAAACAATTGCAAATCATATATCTGATAAATATCTGGAATATAAAAAGAAATCTTACAAGTCAGCAATAAAAAGAGAAACAACCCAATTTTTAAAAATGGGCAAACGTTTTGAATAGCCATTTATCCAAAGAAGATACACAGCGAATAAATAAGCACCTGAAAAGATGCTCAACATCATTAGTCATCAAGGAAATGCAAATCAAAACCAAAATTATTTACCACTTCACACTCACTTGGATGTCTGTAATAAAAAACATGAATAACAAGTATTGACAAGGATATGGAAAAATTGGAACCCACATTCATTTCTGGTGGGAATGTGAAATGGTGCAGCAGCTGCCCTGGCAAATAGTTTAGTAGTTCCTCAAAAGGGCAGTGATCTTTGTGTTTTGTTCATTGATGTATTCATAAGCACCTAATAAAACAATGTCTGGCACATAATAGGTGCTCAAAGAATGAATAACTTATGCCATTCAACAGTGTGCAGGTCAAACTCTCAGCAATCTATTTTCCTAGGCAGAGTTACATAATTAACCTAACACAGGGGTTCTTAACAAAGGGTCCATGAGTTTGAATTGAAATAAAAAAACAAACATACCATTATTCTTGTGGGGACATGTTGGTGTGGGTGTGATATGTTTATTAAATAATACACAGTATAGTGTGGACTTAGTAAGGTGTCAGTGGTTGTCACCTGACTGGCAAAGGGGTCAGTGGAACAAAAGAGGTTAGGAACCCCTGACCTAACAAAAGGTTTCTTGTGCCTTAATTATGGCATGGAAACAGACCTGTTATGTCTGAAAGAGCCACACTCATCCAAAGGTAACTTCTGCAGCAACCCATGTGGATTCATGATTAGGAAACAGATGAGTCCTGTTCCCCAGCACTTTGGACTCAGAATTATGGCAGAAATTGGGGTGGGAAAGAGGATTGAGAATGTATTTTCTCCCACCCTGGTGGGATGGCTATCAGAGTGAAAATTACTTCACATTACAGAAAATAATTTTTTTGTTGTTGTTGCCTACCTGAGCTTCTGTATTGAGAAACATAGCTGCACATATGTATTCTTGACTGAAAAGCTAACAATTCTATCCTTCCAGAAAGTGATTTCTTAAATCCTGGATTCTGATCTAATTTCCACTGATCAGATGCTTACTCTAAATTTCTTCCCTTATTTTGCCAAAGACTTTTGCATCCATGGGCCTCATTCCTCATCTGTAAAACAAAGGAACAGGGATGGATCTGTTTTGTGGGTCCTGAAACATATACAATTTGTAGGACTCTAAGAAAAAGAAAACAAAATTATTAATACAAAATTGTGTAATAAAATGAATATTTATTTAGAATGAGAAAAGAAACATTACAGATTTGCAAATGCTCACAAAACCCAAACGTCAAAAATCCAGAAAAAGAACATTATTAACTACCTGGCAACCGCTAAATTCTTTAGTTGCTGAATTTTTTTAGTTGCATACTCTTTGATTGCCTCTTCATATGATTGTTTTTATTTTTATAGAGATATTAGAAAGATATATCAGTAAAAAAATGTATTTTTATTTGTATTGATAGTTCAGAAATTTCTTTTCACCTTCGTTAACTCCTTACTGGTAATGCCACATCTACAACTTCTTCTGAAGTTCCTGCACAAGCTGTGCTTCTCTTGCTGAGGACAAGACCTCGGAGGGAAAACCCCAGCCCTTTGCTCTCCCTTGGCTGGTCTCCACGGAGGATGCCAGAGCAGCTCGGCCACGTCGTCACCGCCCTCATCCCCTCTCCCACCCATGCCACCCACTATGACTATGTTGGCAGCCCGCCGGCTCCGCCCGCGGTCCCAGGGTCAACACTTGGCTTGGACGGTGACCTCCAGGTTGGGGTCCACGCGTCCGAAAAAGGACTGGGGCTGCTGTTTGTTCCTCGAGTCCCTGGAGACTCGCCAAGCCTTCAAAGGTGCTCTGAAGCGTGAGCTCCGCTAGAGAGTTCACAGTAAGTCTATGGGCGCGCTTTTTAATATATCATTCTGAGTCTCATTCCCCCTTTAACATTCCATGAGAAGCCAAAAACCAGAACTCTGGGACTTCGCAGTTATGTGTGTGTGTGGGGGGGGAGTCCATTACTCGTCAGTTGTCTCGAGCAGAACCTGCCTCTCCTCACTCCGCCCACTAGAGGCGGTGGGGGATAGTGAGCCTTCCTTATTGTGGGGGAAGTAGGCGGAGACCTTTTACTACGACGCCGGTTGGTGGCTAGAGTCTTGACCGACAAGAGCCCAAGCTAATGGCTCCGAAATAAGCAGTCGATGTTTATGCACGTACAGCCAATGGAAAAGCAGAAAGGGGCCAATGGCCAATGAGAGCTGGGTTTAAGAGGGGCGTGGG
>JAQZBX010100403.1:0-11373 GCA_029593785.1 Cabassous unicinctus | reverse complement strand
CAATGAACTGGAGAGTAGGTGCTACAACTTTGTTGAGATTCAGCCTGACTCGCACATGGAAAGCCCAAAGATTTGTCTCTTGGACATAAACCTATCAACTCTAGTAATAACTGTATGTTCAAATAGAAGAGGCTGAAGAACCATGTGTAGGGAAAACAAGACTGAGTCGAACACTGTCACACTGAGGAGCATAAATTCCAAAGTAGGGCCCACTGGCAGGGTGCCAAACTCCTTAGCTGTCAACCCAGTCTAGTGTGTCTGGATGTCTCCGGAGCTCTCAGAAGCCCTGTTATTTGAGGCAATAGTTGCTGTGGTAGTCAATGAGATTCTGCTGAGACATGCATATGTGTAACCTCTGGAATGACCTCCTCAGTCACATTGAAGTCTCTTAGTCATATAAACTCATTTGTCTTTACTCTTTTCCCCTTTTGGACAAAGCCTTTTTCAGTTGCATTGCAAGTTGGTACTTGGCAGTAGTCCCTCAGTGCCAGGGAGGCTCATGCCCAGGAGTAATGAGTCATGCCAGGGGTAAGGTAATGCATTTATTTGCTAAGTTTGGCTTAGAGCGAAGCCACATTTGAGCAGCAAGGAGGCTCTCAGGAGGTAACTCTTAGGCAACCTATAATATTTGGCTAAGTTTCTATTTCAAAAGTAAAGGTTAATAAGCACAGTCATCAATATCAGGGGCCCATCAATGGTCTATCTTCCTTCACTACTCACCGCCCCTGTACTCAGGGGATTCTTGCTGTCCCATTAGAGAATGTAGCAGAACTCCCCAGGATGGGAATTGGATATTTTTTTCAGTTATACTGTAGACTTCAACCCACCATGACAATGCTCCATGAACACTTGAACTCTTTCATATGCTTTATAGGTATGCCCCAGGTGAACCTCCTCCAATACATCCACCATTACTGACACCCCATACCAATGATCTTCCCCTGCCACAGTTGTAACCCTTCTGTTATCCAAAACTTCTTCAAAAATGAAGTTAACAAAATTACCTAAAAAAATTAATAAGAAAATGAAATAATAATGATAGTTTTAAAAATGACAAATAAAATACAAAAAATTAAAAAGAATATGAATTACAAAATAATAAAAATAAAATTAAAAAAATAAATTTTGGCATTATGTTTTCATCACTGTAAGGTCTGTTGTCTTGTATGTGCAGTGACATTTTCTTCCATTTATTCCCCGAGGGTCTTATTTTTTTTCATTTTACCTTCAAAGTAGCTTTAGTTTACAGAAAAAGTCCCGTACAGAATATAGGTCATTCTCACATACCCAACATCCACCTCCTTTTCCCCATTCCCCTATTAATAGCATTTTAATGTGGATGGTACCTTTTTTATGATTGATGTACAAATATTGAAACATTGCTACTAACCATGGCCAATCACTTACATTATGGTTTACATTTTGGACCATATACTTTTATAGATTTTGATGAAGTTTGACATGATCTGTAGCCATCATTGAAAGATAATGTAGAACAATTCCAAAACCACCAAAATGCCCCATGTTCCATTTATTTTCTTCCTTCCTCCTCTTCCCCTCAGGATGCATGGCAACCACCAAGCTTCACTCTTTGAAGAACAAGATTCATAGTTACATGCAACAACACTGACAGATTGACATACTGCCTGTCCACCACTATTAGGCACTGCCTATGCTCTCGAGAAGCTCCTGTCCTTCTATTTGAGAACATAGCAGGACACCCCAGTATGAGAATCCAACACTTTCCCCTTCATTGTGTGGATCTCCATCCACTGATACAATTCACTATCACAAGATGAACACTCACATACTCCCTGGAAGCCTGCCCCAGGTGTGCACTGTCCCACATGCTCCCCACAACATCTTAAACCATTAACCCTCCCCTACTGTTTTTGCCAAAAAATTTTTCTGAAAGTTGTCATTTCAACCACATACCCACAAAACCCTAGGATTCACCTGCTCCCTTCCCTGACACTCATCCCAGTTCCATGGATAGTGCAACCCCCCACCCTACACCCCTCAAAAGCCAGCACAGCCAACCCATTAGCATCACTGCACCACTGTCTAAATATAAGAGCCAAGACCATAAAAATCTTGGAAGATAATGTAGAGAAGCATTTTCAAGATCTTGTGTTAGGAAATGGTTTCATGAACTTCACACCCAAAGCATGAGCAATGAAAAAAAAAATAAATTGGATCTCCTCAAAATTAAAAACTTTTGCACTTCAAAGGAGTTTGTCAAGAAAGTGAAAAGGCAGCCTACTCAATAGGAGAAAATATTTGGTAAGCTTATATCATATCTGGCCTAATATCCAGCATATATAAAGAAATCCTATACCTTGAAAATAAAAAGACAAACAACTCATTTAAAAATGGGCTAGTGATTTGAATAGACGCTTCTCCAAAGACTAAATACAATTGGTTAAAAAGCACATGTAAAGATGCTCAATATCACTAGCTATTAAGGAAATGCAAATCAAAACTACAATGAGATATCATTTTACACCCATTAGACTTGAGGCTATTAAAGCAGAGGACTACAAGTGTTGGAGAGGAGGTGGAGGAATAGGAACATGTATACACTGCTATTGGGAATGCATAATGGAGCAACCATTGTAAAGGACAGTCTGGAGGTTCCTCAGGAAGTTAAATATACAATGTCATATGATCCAGCAATCCCACTACTGTGTCTTTACCCAGAAGAATTGAAATTAGAGACACAAATAGGTATATGCACACCAATGTTTATAGTGACAATATTCAATATTGCCAAAAGTTGGAAACAACCCAAATGTCCATCAACAGATGAATGGATAAGCAACTCTGGAATATACATACAATGGAATATTACTCAGCTGTAAGAAGGAATGCAATATTAACACATGTGATAACATGTTTGAATATTGTAGACCTTATGTTGAGTGAAGCAAATCAGGCACTGAAGGACAATTATTACATAACCTCACTGATATGAGTTAAGCAAATTGATCAGACTCACAGAGGTAGTGTCTGGAATGTAGGTTTACAGGAGACAGAAGGGGAGTAGAGGCCTGTGAGCCAATGCTCATATGGGCAAAATATATAATAAGGTGGAAGGGTGTACTTGTGCAGTCGATGGGTATTTGTGTAGCTTTCATTTCTTTATGTGGCCTAATTGCTCTGACTAGAACTACTAGCACAATATTGAATAACAATGGTAACAGTGGTTATCCTTGTCTTGTTCCTGATCTCAGCAGGAAAGCTTTTAGTCTTTCACCATTGAGTAAATGCTAGCTGTAGATTTTTCATATATGCACTTTACCATATTGAGAAAGCTTCCTTCTAGTCCTATCTTTTGTAGTTTTTTTTTTAATCAAGAAAGGGTACACTACTCCATCAAATCCTTTTTTTTGCCTCCATTGAAAAGATCGTGTGATTTATCTTCTTCAATTTATCAATGTGGTTTATTGCACTAATTGACTTTCTTGAATTGAAACACCCTTGCATACCTGGTATAAGACCCACTTGATTGTGGTGTATAATTATTTTAATGAGCTTTTGGATTCTGTTTGTAAGTATTTTATTGAGGATTTTTGCAAGAATATTCATTAGAGATATTGGTCTGTAATTTTCTTTTTTTGTAGTATCTTTATCTATTTTTCATACTATATTTTGGCTTCACAGAATTAGTTTGGTAGTGTTCTTTCCTTTTCTATTTATTGGAAGAGCTTGACCAAGATTGGTATTAGATCAAATTTGAATGATTGGTAAAATTCATCTATGAAGCCCTCTGGAACCAGGCTTTTCAACTTTGGGAATTTTTTGATGATTTTTTCAGTCTCTTCACTTGTGATACCTTTGCTGAGGTCTTCTATTTCTTCTAGGGTCAGTGTAGGTGGTTTGCGTGTTTCTAGGAATTTGCTCATCTCCTCTACATTGTCTAGTTTTTTGGCATACAGTTGTTCACAGTTCCCTCTTATGATCTTTCTTATTTCTGTGGGGTCAGTGATAATATCCCCCTTCTCATTTCTGATTTTATTTATTTGCATCTTCTCCCTTTTTTTCTTTGTCATTCTAGATAAGAGTTTCTCAATTTTGTTGATCTTCCCTGGTAACCAAAGTTTGGTTTTGTTAATTCTATTATTGGTTTTTTGCTTTTTTATCCATTCTGTCAGTCTATGTCTTTTGATTGGGAAGTTCCAGTCATTAACATTCAACGTTAATACAGTAAAGGCATTATTACTTTATCCATTTTGTCCTCCAGCTATTTGTTTTCATATTGTTCTATTGTCTGTTTTCTTACTCTTTACTTTACAATTTCATATAATCTTTCTTTCTCCACTCTTCTCCAATCTTTTACCCTTGGTTTTTGTTTTATTTATTTATTTATTTATTTGGATATTTATTTATTTATTTGTCTTTCCTTTTAGGATGAAGCACTCCCTTTAGTATCTCTTGTAGTTCTGGTCTTTTGATAACATTCTATCAGTTTTTGTTTCTCTGTGAAGACTTTGAACTCATCCTCATATTTGAAGTACAGTTTTACTTGATACAGAATGCATGGCTGGCACTTTCTCTCTTTCATTACCCTAAATACCTTCATACCACTTTCTTCTCACCTCCATGGTTTCTGATGAGAGGTTGGCACTTAATCTTATAGAGAGTTCTCTTGCATGTGATGCATTTCTTTTCCATTGATGCTTTCAGAATCCTCTCTTCATCTCTGATATTTGTCATTCTGAATAGTAGGTGTCTCAGGGCAGATCTTTTCAGATTTAATCTGTTTGGAGTGCATTGTCCTTCTTGAATATTGATATGTGTGTCTTCCATAAGAGTTGGGACGTTTTCAGTCATTATTTCCTCATACATTCTTTCTGCCCCCTTTAAATCCTCTTCTTCCTCTGGGACAGCAATAATGCAAATGTTTGGGCATTTCACAGTGTCATTCTTTAACTTGAGACTCTGTTCCATTTTTCCCAATCTCTTCTCTTTCTGTTCTCTTGTCTTTTACAGTTCAGATGATCTGTCTTCCAAATCAATAATTCTGTCTTCAAGCAATTCAAATCTGCTCTTATGTGTTTTTAATGTTTTATTTATTTTTTATTTTTTTAAATTTACCTAGGCCAGAGGATTGAACATGGGACTTTGTATGTGTGATGCCAGTGCTCCCCTGAATTGGTAGTTTAATTTGTTACTTTGTTGTTATTCTTAGGAGGCAATGGGGTTGAACCCCAGACCTCCCATGTGGGAAGCAGGTGCTCAATCACTTGAGGCACATCCACTCCCCCTCTAATGTATTTTTAATCTCATTCATTATGTCTTTAATTCCCATAAGCTGTTACTTTTCTTTGCAGGCTTTCAAATTGTTCTTGTGCTCACCCAATGTCTTTTTAGTCTACTTTATCTCTTTAGTCATATTTTCTTTAAATTCTTTGAATTGATTAAGGAGAGTTGAGTAATTACCATTGATTAGTCGTCTTAAATCCTGTATCTCTTCTGGATATTTGGTTTGTTCCTTTGGCTGGACCATCTCTTCCTGTTTCTTAGTATGGCTTGCAATATTTTCCTGATGTCTAGGCTTCTGGATATGTTGATAAATTTACTCTGGTGGTCAGTTTCTATCCATTGCCTATTTTTTCACAGCTCTTCTTTTATTTGGTTCAATTTATTCTTATTCTTTAAAAGTGCCCAGCTTCAGTTATCAAATTCAGACCAGGGACTCACTCATAGGGCATTTCTCTATTAGTGAAATGCAGATCAAAACTACAATGAGATATCATTTCATTTCTTACAGAATAGCCATTAGTTTAAAAAAAAAATAAGGAAGACACAAGTGCTTGAGAGGATGTGGAGAAATAAGAACACTCCTTTACTGTTGGTGCGGGTATAAGATGGTGCCGCTTTTATGAAATATGTTTTGGTGTTTCTTCAGGAAGCTAAATATAGAACTGCCATATGATCTAGCCATCCTGCTACTAGGAATATCTTCAGAAGAACTAAAAACAAGTATGTGAGCAGATATTTGCACACTAATATTCATAGCAGGATTATTCAAAATTGGTAAGAGATGGAAAAATCCTAAGTGCCCATCAACCTATGAATGGATAAACAAAATGTGGTATATACATATGAGGGAAAACTATTCAGGTATAAAAAGAAATGAATTGGGGTAGCACATGATATCATGTGTAACATTGAGGACATAATGTTGAGTAAAATAAGCCAGACAGAAAGGAAAATAGTGTATGGTCTCACTGATATGAACTAAATATGATGAGTAAACTTATGGAAATGGATTAGAGAATATAGGATAGTAAGGGACAGAATCTGGATTAATAAGGGGGTAGGTTATGCTGAATGTATGTAGGAGATCAATTTTAAATACATGGTAATGAATGGAGTTGATTATACATCATAATGAGTATAACAAACACTGCTAATTTATAAATAAGATTGTGGTTGAAAAGGGTAGTCTGGGGAGGTTAATATTAATTGAAAGGAAGTTATAGGATTATGTGGGGACTGTATAAAATTGTGATTTTGGTAATAGAAGAAGATTCTGATTAATAATATAAATAAAAATATGTTCTTCTACTCCAAGGTGTTAAGAATGTGGTGACCTCTCAATTAGAGGTGGAGTGGGCATCACCATCCCAGAATCCTAAGAATTGGGGAATGAACTATGGAATAGAGTAGATTTATTGGTATTCTACTATAGGCTACTTGTGATTCTAGCAATGGAAGAAATTACAGCATTGATGTAGAGGCAGTGGCCACTGGAGGGTCTTGTGGCAGTGGGGAGAGAAAGACAGGTGTAATCCAAGGGCTTTTTTAGGACTAGGGAATCATCCTTAATGACATTGCAATGACAGATATAGTCCATTATATATCTTCCCATAGCCTGCAGAATTGTGTAGGAGAAAGTGTAAACTACAATGTAAACTATGGCCCATGCTCAATGGCAATGCCCCAGGATGCATTTATCAATTGCAATGAATGTGCCACATTAATGAAGGATGTTGTTTATGTGGGATGGTGTGGGAGGTGTGGGGAGCAGGGTATATGGGAATCCCTATATTTTTTGTATAACATTAGGATCTAAGTATCTTTAAAAAATAAAAACAATATATATTAAAGGAAAGAAAGAATATGGTGATACATAGGAATTATAGATAAAGGTAACAGTACTATTGTAATATCTTGGTAGCAAAGCAAAGAATGTTTTATATCAATGATGAAGGTAAAAAAGAATATGAAGTTTCGTTTTATGAGATAGTAATATGATTAAACATTCTTTTTATTATTCACTTTCTTCATTAACAAGAAGACTTTCATGTCATTTAAGAAATCTGTGATCATCTTTTTATCTTTCTAAACACTGAAGGAACAAATGAGTTTGTTTTCAGGATTAGTTGAGATAAATGTGCCTGAATAGAATTTTTTGGAATAATGCTTCTATAATTTGTTAAGCTTCTTTTAGTCTGATTTTTTTGTTTGTTTGTTTAATTTGAAATAAATTCATTTAAAATGAAAATGGCTGAATCACTTTGAATATCTAGGTATAAATTTAAGGCTACATGAAAAAAATGTCCTACATAAAATAAAAACAGTGGGGTTTTAGGATTAATAGAAAAAAAAATTTAACCCTCTGATGATTAGAAAAAAAAGACTTATGTAATATCATACATAAGTCTAAAAGTAATTTCAACCAAGTATAAATCATATACTTTTAACATTTTTTGCCCCATCACAGAAGCCCAGGTTCTAGTAAGAGAAGGGTAGTAGTGCAAACATACCACATCTTTGATAAAAGTGCCAGTGTTGAACCTCATTCATTTTCATTTTTCTAAAATAGTCATTCCAATATATATTAAATATCCTTTAAATTTAATAAGCAGAATATTAAAGAGAAGATAGTATAATGAAGTTGAAATGAGTTTTATGTTACTTTGATTTTTAAAAAATATAATGATGTGCCTTCAAAAGTGGAAATTTTGGAATTTGGGGCATGGCATTCTAACTGTAGGCTAGGCTGTAGATTTCTGTAGATTTCTGTATATTTAAAATTAAAGACTTAGACTTTATGTAATTGTGATTGACAAAAATTTTTATTTAATGTGATATGGTCACATTTCAACTGTATTATAATTGTCAACACTGGTGTTTATGAAATGGATCTTCAGGATATAGGGAATTATATGGAATTAGAGAAAACTTCTTAAGGAAAGCTCTGTGCCTGGGAGTGATGTCAAGATATAATATGGAAGACAGTACATCTGCAATCAAACAGATAGTAGAACATATAGATAAAAAGAAAAAAATGAGCAGGGACTTAGGGATCCGAGTGACAATACAAAATGCAAAAACATATGCATTATAGGCATCCCAGGGGGAGAAGAAAAGAGAAAGGGAAGAGAAGGAGTGCTGGAGGAAATAATGGCTGAAAACTTCCCAACTCTAAGGAGGGAGATGGATGTACATGTCCAGGAAGTGGAGCACACCCCAAACATTTTAAATCCCAAAAGGCCTACTCCAAGACATATACTCGTCAAACTGTCCAATGCTCAAGATAAAGAGAAAAAACTGAAAGCAGCAAGAGAAGAAAGAACCATCACATAAAAGGGAAGTTCAATAAGATTAAGTACAGATGTCTCATCTGAAACCATGGAGGCAAGAAGGCAGTGGTATGACACAGTTAAGGTATTAAGAGAAAAATCTTCCAGCCAAGAATTCTCCATCCAGCATTCAAAATGATGGGGAGATCAAAATATTCACAGATAAACAGAAATTAAGAATGTATGCCAATAAGAAACTTGCACTTCAAGAAATAGTAAAGGGAGTTCTGCAGGTTCAAAGGAAAAAATATGAGAAAGACAGATGGAGGAGAGTAGACAAATAACTAAAGAGACAAAGAGAGAAATAAAAACAACATATGGCACACATAAGCCCAAAGAAAAAATGGCTAATGTAAGTAATTCCTTCAGAGTAATAACACTGAATGTTAATGGATTAAACTCATCAGTCAAGAAACACAGAATGGCAGAATGGATAAGGAAACATGACCCATCTATATTCAAGGAGTCAGAAAGTGAATGGCAGGAAAACAATCCTACAAGCAACCAACCAAAAAAGGGCGGAAGTAACTGTATTAATTTCGGACAAAATAGATTTTAAATGCAAAACTATTGAAAGAGACAAAAATATTTTGAAAGAAAAACATCTCTTTATCATCTCTATAGATGCAGAAAAAACATTCGACAAAATACAGCACACTTTCCTGGTAAAAACACTGCAAAAGATAGGAATAGAAGGATATTTTCTAAACATGATAAAGGATATATATGAAAAACACACAGCTAACATCATATACAATGATGAAATCCTAAAAGCTTTCCCTCTAAGATTGGGAACAAGACAAGGATGTCGACTATCATTGCTCCTATTTCACATTGTGTTAGAAGTACTTGCTAGAGCACTGAGGCAAGAAAAAGATTTTAAAAAGGCATCCAAATCGTAAAGGAAGAAGGAAAAATTCCACTATTTGCAGATGACATGGTCCTATACATAGTAAACCATGAGAAAACTACAACAAAGCTGCTAGAATTTATAAATGAGTTTAGTAAAGTGGCAGGCATTAAGTTCAACGCTCAAAAATCAGTAGCATTTCTTTACACCAATAATGAGCAATCTGAGGAGGAAATAAAGAAAAAAAATACAATTTACAATAGCAACTAAAATTATCAAATACCTAGGAATAAATTTAACTAAAGATGTAAATGACTTATACATTGAAAGCTACACAACACTGTCAAAAGAAATAAAATTTAAAAAAACTTATATAAATGTAAGAATATTCCCTGTTACTGAATAAGAAGTCTAAACTTTCTTAACATGTCTATCATATCCAAATTAATCTACAGATTTCAATATCTGATGAATAATGTTCCTAGTTACATGCAATAATATTGAGGGCTTGATTTAGTTGTCTGTTTTCTTTTATTAGGCACTGCCTATGTTCTTAAGAGATTCTTGTCCCTCTATTTGAGAACTTAGCAGGATGCTCCAAGATGTCCTTGAACAATGATGTCCTGAGCAATGATGGAGTGAGACAACAAGGAAGATTCTAAGGTGTTGATTTTTCCAACTCAAATTGGTATGAGCCCATTACATAAGATGGTGTTATTATTAAGTTTTACTCGGTGGTAAAATAAAGGTGAGTTTAATTTTGTACATGCTAACTTCCACAATTAAATCCTGTATTCACAAGAAAATAATCAGTGAAACAGACTGATATTTTGCATGGGAATTAGGTACAGCAGCATTTTAAAGGAACATACATGAATACAAACTTAATATTCAAAATATAAATAACTGTTGTTTTAGCAAATTTACAAAACAGAATAACATACAGCCAAACAAATCATATGGTTAAAAATAAATTATTAACATGGAAACCTAGTTAAATACTTATAAAAACTAAATTAAAAATTAAATATATATATGCATATTCAACCTAGCTGGTAAAAATGCACGTCCCAAAGAATTGTCAAGGTTTAAGAAACAGCCAGTAAAAAAAATATTTTCTTCTCTTGGTAGTATTGCTTGTCTTTAGCTTTTGGAATTGTCTTCTAATACTATCTCCTTTTAAAATGAAAATAAAATAAAATATATAATTTTACTCTTGCTTTGACTCACTTTCTCCTGATGTTTGCATCTTGTTTTGTACTATTATTTTATGAACATGTGCTTTTATTTTATTTTATTCATTCCAAGATTCAGAATCATCAGCTTTAATGCTTACATCCTAAAGAAAATGTGATAAGTAGTTGTATTACCAAATTCCCCATTTCCAGTGAAACCACCCTTATTGCATTTATTGCATTTTTAAGAAGTTCTAAGAATTTACAAAAATGAAATATCAGGATGAAATGAATGGATGAGACAACCAAACTTCTTTTGTAAGTTTTCAAAGTGGAATTAATTTTGTGATCCTTAACCTCTGAGTTTGATCTAGGTTGCCCACCCACAGGTCCTGTTTTGCCTTAGCAAAAGCAGGAAATAAAGCATTTTAGAGAAGTGAAGGTGGCAAAGAGAAAAATGAATTCAATATGCATATATTAACATATATTATCCAAAGGATTCACATTTTGGAAAGATTATTACCATTAACAATTTAAGGAAATCTCCCTTCAGTTCAAAAATACATGCAGAATTTGCTGTTCTCTGATTCAGAGTATTTCACTGTTATTTTTTTAGTTTGTATATAGTTTGTATATATTTTGTTAATTTGGTATTCAGATGGAAATAGAAAGTTTAAGATAGACATATAGCATAAATTTCACATTTATAAGTAGAGGTAATGTTGAAACCATATTCATGAATTTGTACCTCTTT
>JAQZBX010100402.1:0-11369 GCA_029593785.1 Cabassous unicinctus | reverse complement strand
TGGGAAAAACAAAGTAAATAAATAAATCTTTAAAAAGATAATTGAAAAATATGTTATTAATAAAATGGAACAGTATAGGTTATTATATAAATTTATTAGTTAGTGAATCACAAAGAAGAAATTGCTATCAGAAGCTCTTTTTTTTTTTATTAGTTTTTCTTTTCTTTTAAAGATTTATTTATTTTATTTATTCCCCCCCCCCTTGCCGCCCGTGCTGCTGTGTCCATTCGCTGCGTGTCTTCTCTGTGTCTGCTCATCTCCCCCTTGCTGTGAGGTCTTGCTGCATCAGCCCACGGCGCCGCGGGAGCCGGCAAGGAGGCCTCGGGAAGCGAACCCGGGGCCTCTCATATGGTAAACGGGTGCTCTATCCATTGCGCCACACCCGCTTCCTGCCCTGAGGTTGCTGCATCAGCCCACCGCACCGCTCAGGCCGGCGTGCCCTCACAAGGAGGCCTCAGGACGCGAACCCGGGCCTCCCGTATGGTAAACAGGGGCTCTATCCACTGAGCCACACCCGCTTCCCAGAAGCTCTTTTAAACATATAATCTCTCTCTCTCTCTCCCCCTCTCCCCCTACCCATCAACCTTACATTGAACTAACAGACACAGAGAAAGGAAATATATTCAGGAAGACACATTAGAGGGGCTATTTAACACAGATATGAAAGACAAGTTTATATATTATTAAGGCTCCTAAATCCTAAACTGGATGTGCAGAAGACTCTCTGTCTTTAAATGCTGACATCATTAGGATCCTGAAAATACCCATTTTTTTCTGCCCCATTCACCCACTCCCTGCCATACACAATTTAGGCTTAAATGAGATCCAGGGAAGAAAAAGAATAATAAATAAATGAGCATCAAATATACAATAATTAAATAGGCTAAGCAAATGTAAAAAAAAAGTTCTTTGGTACAAAACTTTTGTACCTATACACAAAGAGAAGGAAAGAAAATCCTAGAAAATACAATTTGGAAAAAGTAACTCTACCAATAGAGTTGATGGCAGGACAAAGACTATGTACTTATAGTATAAATTTAAAACCGTAATAAATGCAAAACCTCATGTGTATTCCTGACCTATCTTTGCACTGCAAATAAAGCTTTCTTCAAAAGAGAAAATTTTAAATATGTTACATTTTCATGACAGTTACAAGCAAATTCAATAAAGATGACAACTTTATGTATTTTTAAGCCTGCCAGTTTATTCCTAGATGTCACAAGGTTTCTTTTAAAACAACAGGTGCAAAGTTAAATGCAACACTATAGAAAAACTCTCCATTAATTGGCTTTGGAAGATTTTACTTTAATGTCTAAGGGTTGTATTAAATAAGAGAAGGGATTGGGGAGGTGGTGGTGGTGGAAAGGAAGTGGTTTGAACAGTGGGAAATGAGAACACAAACAGGAATAGAGGGTAGGAAATTATCATAAATATAGCTGCATTCTGCAAAGATTCATTTACTGAAGAAATGGCAATTTCTTAAAACTACAGGAGAAGGCTTTCTCTGATTAGAACCATAAGTCACAAAGAGAAAAATAATCATGTTTTGTTATCAGCTTTTATAAATATTGAGTTAAAACTGGGGCCCTATACCTCTTATGTTCTGACTTGTGGATTTAAATTAAAGTTGGTTGAGCAAGATGGTGGAGTAAGATGTTCCAAACATGTTCCCCCACAGAAATGTCAAAAAACAAGCAGAAACCGTTAGAACCATCTTTCCTAAAATTCTGTAAAACAGTCAAAGGTAAAGGCAACCAAGCAAACACTGAATCAAAAAAAAAAAAAAAAAAAAAGGCAGCCTAAAAATGGTAGGGAAGGTGAATGGTACTTCTGCTTGTTCTGGGCCATTCCCTGCTCAGAAACATCTGTGGGATGGTAGTCCATGTTCCCAGTGCAGGTCCCTGGTGTCTGGTTATGGAGGGGACAGAACACACCTAATGCATAAATTTAGTGTGTCTGTCTATATCAATATGTATGGAGGCTCCCAGAAAGACTGACTCAAGGTGCTCATCTGTTTTACCTAATTTGTAACTCAATTGGTGAAGTGAAGTGGTATGGAGAAGTGGCATGGAACTGAGCAAACCACAGCCACCTGGAGCAAAAGATTGTGGCTGAGATATATAGTACATTGCCTGAGCCCTGGAAGCTGGGAAGAAAGGGATTTTGTTTGGGGAGGTGGTTGCAGGACACCCAGGAGCACCTATACACACTAGGGAATTGAAAGCTACTGTGCATGTACAAGGCAAGACATATGAGAAAGACCTGAGAAGACCCTAAACATTTAACTTAGTTTGATTGGTAGGCTCAATAAAAGCCGGTCTAAGTATTGAAGGAGAGCCTCAATAGAGAGCCAATTATCATATAGTCTACAACATAAAAAAACAAAACAAACAAAAACAAAACAAAACAAACAACAACAACAAAAAACAGAAACTATCCCTGAGAAAGCACAGACATTGGAATTACTAATCAAAGACATCAAATCAACTCTCCTAAATTAGTTCAATGAGCTAAAGGAAAACATGGACAAAGAACTAAAGGAAATCAGGAAAACAATATATGGGAAAAAGAAGGAATTCAATAAAGTGATAGAACTTTTAAAAAGAAACCAAACAAAAATTCCAGAGCTGAAAAGTACAATAATTGAAATAAATTAAAGTTGGTTGATTATATAATCATTTATTCATTTTATTTCCCTAAGTACAAGAAAATTTAAATTGGAAGAGTTGTGGAAAGTCAGTTTAGCACAATTTAAGTCAGTTTTAAAAGCATTAACTGGATACTTTAAAGTGATCAGTTAGGCAAAGAAGAAAGCATATAAAAAAACTGAGCTACAAAAAAGTTTTATATAGGTATGCCAAAGGCCAAATGGTCACACTAAGAAAAATTATTAATAGGCATTTTACTACTTCTTTCATTCCATCCTCTGATTCTCTTCTCTAATCTTTGCATTCAACTAGTAGCCAACTAATACCACATTTTGTATTAGTAATGCTCCTAGAGGTATTTGCATCTGAATATACATTTTTTGAGGACTAAATAAACTTTCAGTCACTTTCAAAATTGGCTGTACATTAGAATTACCTGGGGAGCTTTTAAAAATCCGATGCCCAGGCCACATCCCTAAGCAATTAAATAATAATTTTTGGTGGGGTAGGACCCAAGCATCAGAATCATTTAAAGCTCTCCAAGTAATTCCAATATGCAGCAGAAGGTAAGAACCACTGCTCTTGGGAAAGATTTGAAATAATGAAATTTCAAGCTAGTGAAGGAAATATTTTTAAGTAGGGTTATATCACGTTGATCTATTTAGGTCACCAACTGGCGAAAAAGTCCTGTTCAAGGTAAAGGACCATTTTTATTAGGAGAGAAAATCCTACCTTAAAAAGGTCACTAGAGATTCAATTTCTAGCTCTCGATTTCAGCAAGTTACTTAACTTGAGTTCTATCTATTAAATAGGAATGAATAATAATAGCAATGCCTATCTCAGAGGGCTGCTGAGGATGGTCAAATGAAAGAGGGCACCAGAAAATGTTTTCTTACTTTGTCACTTTGTTTTAAAGGCATTCACTTCATGAAATCTAAGTGTCTAGCCTAGTGTTTCTTGAAGTGTGGTTCCTGGACCAGTAACATAAGGATCATCTGGAAACCTGTTTAGAAGTGCAAATTCTTGGCACCTACTCCATACCTTACTGGGGGGTGGGGCCTAGTTAACTGTGTTTTTTATTTTTAAAAATTTTTGTTAACTGTGTTTAGCATGATTCTGAAGCATGCTAAAATTTGAGAACCATTCATCTAGCCAAACATCAGTTAAAAACAAGAGTATGTATGACTAAAATCAAAGAATGAATACACAATATTTATTATTTGATACTTTCATAGTCACAGTGCAAAGGTACACAGATATAAATTACAACTTTAAATTAAAAAAAACTGCACCTTTATATTTTAAAATAATGCAATTTTCATGACCTGACCAATCTTTATAAATTAGCACAATATAACAATTATTAATCCAATGGTAGTATATAAATTTAGAAGTCAGATAAATTATAGAGTATACAATACTTTGGATAAGAAAAAAAAAAAAAAACTCTAGTAGGAGTGACAGTGGTTCTTAAAAGAGTTAAGTTTTAATTCATTGGGCTTGAGTTTCTCTCAGAGGAAGAGTCACAACGGTATTTTCAAAATCATATTTATTCTAAAGACAACACCCTATAACATCTCAATGTTCTAGTCAGGGTAAGGAAGTGTTTCATCACTGACTCAGAGAAAAGACCATTACTTGGACTGAATCACCAGCAATGCTTCCTGCAGCATTAAATTTGTCATTTTGGGTCTGCTAAGCAACAGAAAAACAGTCTCAAAACCTATCTTAAAAGATCTCATAAGAGAACTCTATCATCATTGCTCCCAAATGTAATCAAAATCCAAAGGTTCTACCATTAATTAAAACATGTGCTGGATGGTAACAGGTGAAAACATTGAGGAGTCTCTGGGATTGCAATGGAAAGCTCTTTATCTTTGATTTTTCTTTTTCCATTAAAAAAAAAATGACAGCCTCAAAAGGCACCTAGCCACTCCCTCAGATGATAAGAGTGAAGTATCACAATTAAGAACTGACTTTAGTATTTATCCTTAGTTCTAGAGTGAAAACTAGATGAAAAAAGTCACAAAATGACTTTTTCTGAAAGGCTGCTTAACTGTAGATGAAGTTACATTTACCATTACCTAGCAGATAACTCTAATTCTCTCTCTTTGATCAAGATTCCTGAGCCCTAAGGGACTTCACTTCCCTGGCTTCCTGTACTTAAGAACCTGAGGGTAAAAGTAGAGGTATGTGAGGGAAGAGTAACTCCAACAATTATATCTGCACTCTACATCCTACAAAATATGTTTCTCATATTCAAAGCAAAGAACACAAATGAGAGGAGCTTGGTTTTACTTATCCACACTAATTAAAATGATAGTGCCTCTTCCTGGCAATCTCTTTGCCCTACTCCATAATTCTAAATTCTCATTTCTCACATTGGAAAGAACTAGTGCAAATATATAAAGCCCATAATGAATTCCTTTTGCTCATTCACTCACCTATAAACATTTATTAAGTGCCTCGTATATTCCAGACATGGTTTTAGGTACAAAATGAGTCTAGAAAAATGCACAGACTTCAGTGATGAGGACATAGGTTTCAGTTTCTCTGTCAGCCAAGACCAATGGTTCTCAACTTGAGAAAGCATCAGAATCACTTAAACAGACTGTTAAAATATAGATTGTTGGGCCCCCACCCCAGTGTTTCTATTCAGTAGGTCTGAGGTAGGGCCCCCAAATTTGCATTTCTAACAATTTCCCAGGTGATGCTGATGCTATTGGTCCAGGATCCACATTCTGAGAACCACTGACCAAGACAAATACCTCTTTACACCACACCTGCCAACTTTTAAGCACTGCATATCCCTCTTCCAAAGAAGGCTCTGTGGAGGCTATCATTATCACTCACAACCAAGCAGAACTCAGGTTCCCAGAACCACTGCATATATCTAGGATCAGTAGCTCCAGAATCAAAGAAAGAAGTATAAATAACAAAGAAGAAACTCTCCTTCCATGGGCTTTTCTTTCTCCCCATTTTTCTTATGCTTTGGTTTCATTTACTTATTTCATCCCTCATCACAAGAAATCACTTCTATTCTCAATATAAATCCTCTCATGGCCCTTTTTCCCTTTTTAGTTGTACTATCTCCTTTCTGAACAATAAAATCAAAGGATTAGAAGGAACATTGAGAATTTACTTAATCCCTCATTGGCTTCAGATAAGACTGTGTCTAAACCATCCCCAAATATAGCAATTTTCAGTACATAGAAGAACAGGCACTAAGACTTTCCCATTCAACATTCTGTCACATACTTGATACTAATATGCTTTCCCTCAGCCTTCTCTTCTTCAAGCCAATCAACCTCAACATTTAGACTTCCCTCATTAGAGTTCCTAAAAATTAAACTATTTGACTCTTTTTGAATAAGTTTATCCCACCTCATCTCAGAGTCTGAATGATATATTTGTACAGTTGTAATGAAGACTTCTTTTAGTATGTGGAAAGGGATAAAGTTAATTTATAGATTAAATAAAAGGGAATTTAATTTGAACAATGAAAGATATATGCATAAATGCCATTAAAATGCAATATAATGGCATTCACTTGAACAATTAATTGCAAATATCCTTTATTTTATTAAAAGAAATGTAATGTCCTATAGTTTTTTAAAGTTTATATTATAAATCACCAGCTATTTCACACACAAATGGGTAGGAATTAGAGATATTTTTAAATGTGCTACAAATTATATATAACCATATTTCATGACATTTCACAGAGGGAAAACATTAGTATATTATTATTCATTTGGTCTTGGTTTACTCATTTTTACAGTGTTTACTGTTTAAGTGGAGTGGTAGCTAATCAATGATTTAATTGTTTCTGAGCCTAAAAGTATTGAACTATTATAATCATTTCTGTGATAGTAATTTCTTTGTTTCTAGCCTTGTGAATAACAGGTGTTCAGAAATTCAATGAGAACAGGACAAGACAAGATGAAGTTCATGAGAAACCATAAGTTTCTGAGCAGTTTAGAAGGGAAAAATAGATCATACATTGGAATATGGGGTAATATAAGATGGCTCACTTTCTTTAAATTTTGCCTATTTAAATATCACTATTCAAAATTTAATCATTGCTTCTGGAATGGTGAGATGCTCTAGTCCAGCCTAGGGCTGAGGCCTATTGAGATCAAGGTGTACGGTGGAGGAGATGCATTTAGTCTCCAGAGAGAAGGAAGATGCTGCTTGCACAGCACTTCTACTCACCAGTCCATGCAGCAGCAAGGGTGTTGGCTTTGAAGGAAGCCAACTGTCCTGCTCTCCCAGCCAGAGGTAAAGAATTGCAATGGTGGCCACTAGAGGGAGGAGGATTAGGAATAGAGTAAATTGTGGGGAACAGGCACCTATGAAAAACGCACATGGGACAACCAACACCTCACCAACCACCGCCTAGCAGCTACCTGAGAGACTATAATGAGGTCAGCATACACTACTAACCCAGAGACCCAGACACTGTAATTATTGTAGTATCCCAGTATATAGTCCCTTAACTTTGATGGCTGGAGAAGGGAGTTTGAATAGGATTGTGGGAAACACACAAGCACACAAACACACAAACATACATTCTCAATCCCCATTACAAGAAGTTTCATCTGTGCCGTCTGATTCTTGCTCATTTTCTTATTTAAAACTCTTGATGTTCTTTACCAAGAATGTGTTCACGAAAAGCAAACAGCCCACCTTCAAGATAGTCTTGGGAGAAGCAGCATCAGAGACACTCATTGTGCCAAGATGTATTTTACCAACAAATCTGTACAAATTATATGAGGTTGAAAACAAACGGAATATGATATAATTAAAGCAAAGTTTCTTTTGCTAAATTACAGCTTGAAGCAAACCTGAAAGAAATGTTTTCAATTAGCTTCTTTAGCAAACACAAAGCATAGCTCAGAATATGTTTTGCTCTCCATCCTGCCCTTTGGGTGGGCTGCCTATTGGGTGTCTTACCTCCAGCACAAGTAGCTGAGCATTCTGACCAAGGCTGATGAGTCCACGTAAAGCCAACTTCATTATCTCCACTGCCAGTTCGAGTGATGGGAACATTGAACTTATACCTAATTCCCAAGTTCTGTTCCTGAAGCAGAACCTGCCATTGAAAACAACTGGTGAAGACAATTAAAACACAATAAGCCTTCATTCAGATGTTTATTATTTTTTTTTGAAGAAGAAAACATCATAAAACAAGTCTTACGGGCAATTTTAGGTAACTTTTAAAACACATGTACTTATATTGAATTTTCTCTTTCCATTTTGAGGGATAGGTTTCTGGGGCCATTTCTTTCATCAACCTTATTTGGATATAAAACTACTATTCAAACAGTCATATGGAAAAACTGCACAGATTTTATGCCATTAGGCAAACCATTTTCCCTTTATTTACCTTAATTTCATCACCTTTAAAACAGAGATAATAAAGCCTGCTCCTTTCTACCTCACAGGGAAGGGCAAACAGTAGAAATGGAAGGGCAAAGACATTTACCATGACAATGAGATTTTCTGAGGTGGGACCTAAAGCTTCCAAGGATTCTGGTTCATCAGTTGGTCTCTTGTAGTGAAAAGCTGTCCCAGCAACATCAAATTTCCTAGGCCAGTCAATAGTCCAGGCACCATTAATGTAGTAATCATCTCCTTCGGATTTTAAAGCTAAAAAAAAATCACAACCCACATAAAAATGTGAAACTTCATTTACCACAATGATATTGATTAATAATTGCACTGAAGTGTACTATGAATACCTATTTCCATTTAGAGATGGAATTCTTGACCATTCTCTTAAGTACAAATTAAAATAATTTTCCACATGAACATCAAGAAGATATTACTTAAGTATTTATAATGCCATTGAAAGAAAGGAACAGAGGTTTATCCAAGGAATAAGCATAAGGAACTAGTAAGGAAAACTATGAATAAAATAAATATTTGGTGATGGGGTAGGGATGGGGACCATACTTTCTTTTGCACCTATTAAAACAGTAATTAAATGAATATGGGGAGGGGAGTACCTGTGGTATGGGCACATAGACTGACAAACAGAACAATGAAACCAACAGAGAGTTAAGAAATAGACCCAAGTATATAGGGGGATTTCGAATAAGACAAGGGAAGCATTACAAATTAGTAAAAGAAGGATATAGGACTCAGGAAAATGACTAGCTTTTTGGCAAAAATAAATGCTGAATTTATGTCTCATTCTTTATATAAGAACAAATGTCTCAATTCTACCACTAGGTATATACCCCAAAGAATTGAAAACAGGTACTCAAATACTTTTACACACACATTTATAGCAGCACTTACGACAATAGCCAAACAGTAGAAATAAGCCCAATGTCCAATGACAAATGAATGGATAAACTCAATGTAATATATACATACAATGGAATATCATTCAGTCATAAAAAGGAATGAAGTACTGATACATGCTACAGTGTGGATAAATCTCAAAAGCATTATGGTAAGTGAAAAAAGCCAGACACAAAAGGCCCCATGTGGTATGATTCCATTTATATGAAATATCCAGAATAGATAAATCCATAGAGACAGAAAGCAGTTTAGTGGTTGCCAGGGGCTATGAAAAGAGGGTGATGAAGTATAAGTGCTTGATGGGTATGGAGTTTCCTTTTGGGGTGATGAAAATATTCTGTAACTAGATGGAGGTAGCATTTGTTCAACATTATGAATATACTAAATATCACTGAATTGTACAAGTTAAAATGGTTAATTTTATGCTATGTGAATATCACCTCAATAAAAAAATAGTAAATGCCAGATGAGTAGATGTTTACATGTAAAAATAGTTAAATCATAAAATGCTGGGAGAAAATACGGAAGAACTTTTAAAAAATAATATTGGGTATAAAAAGTTTTTCTAAGCATGACAAGAAACCTAGAAATTGGAATGGAAAAGATGAATGGATATGCACGCATAACTTTTGAAAATTTCTATAAGAAAAAAATGTATTAAAAAGTTAAAAAAAATCTATGACACAAAAAGAGCAAATAGCATACTATACAAAAGTTCATATACATAAGACAGTGATAAACATGTCAATTTAATTATTTTGTTGGTTTAAAGTTTTTGCTTTCTTGCTTCAAAAACTCTAATTCATCAGGCCAGATGAGAAAACAGTCCAACAGTCCATAGGGCAGAGAGTCTCTGACTCTCTAGACTCCTATCACTTGTCCGTAATATTATAGACCATTTTCCTTTCCTACCTCCTCCATCTGCCAGACAAATATATTTGCACTTTCTTTACTTCAGATTTAATGAAGATTCATTTAATTGTCAAAAAATAACTCTAACCTCTTGAGGTAGAAACATGTCAACCAAATTTAAGGCATATTTAGTCTTGAAGGTTTCCTCTATTTAAACATTTTTATTTTCAATTGTCACTTGCAGTGGCTTTCTTTCTCATTTAAAAAAAAAATCAAAATTACTTAGGTTTTACAAGGACATCTGAGCTAAGAATCAGGTGCCTGTGTAATATGTTATTGTAAAAACAAAAATATAAACAATCCCAGCAAATTTGAATTCTCCTTCAATTTGAACTCTCATTTTCCATTTGCTCAACTATTAAACGGAGGGATCCTAACTTTCCTTTGCTGTTAAGGATACGTAATCAATGGTACCATTATATAATTGAGAAAAAACATCACGCATTTAAGAAGGATTGAATAAGAATTGCCTAAGGGAGGTTTCACATTATGGACAAGGAATTTTCAAGGGGGAAAAACTGATGCTAGAAATTTTATTTTCATTTTGCTGATGCAATAGATAATACAAAATTATGGTGCAAAAATAAAGGAATCTTCTTAAATAAAGGAAGGGAGAGACTAACAATACAAGTGTTCTGTCTGGAAGATGCATCATTCAGGATGTACTATCAGTTTTAAAAGTTTTAAGGGACAGAGGTAGATCTTTTAAAGGGAATGAGAAGCTATTCATGTCACACTAGGGTCTTTGGGGACTCCAAAGCTGTGTCAAATTATATTTCCCAAAGGATCAAACATTAAATAGACAGAACTTCCACTTGTTTCCGTGTTGAAATAACTGGAATTGGACTTGTCCTCCCACTGTAAACAACCAGAAAACTCAAAATATATGAATCACCTGTTCTTAGACATTGGACAGGACTGTGGAGAGACTGTACAGACTGTGATACATGAAAGAAGGGAAACAAGGTGAGCCCTATGATCTCCCTGGATTTCTGCCCAGGCACTTTCCGGAAGTACAAAAAGGGGGAATCTAAGCAAAGAATGGTAGACGCACTGCATTAAGAAGACAGATATCAGAAATTGGGAGGGCTGAGATAGCTGGAAGTTGCAGGACCAGAGAACTGGAATGGAAGGAGGGGATCTGTTGCTGAATACTAATTAGTGTACAGACAGAATAAAGTTCCATGAAGCCAGTCAAAAAAACTACTGGAGGGCTATAAGCAGAGCAATTCCCAGCACTAGCGAATCATTGTGCTTCAACCACATGGAGCATTCAGTATAGATCCAAGAATATCATTGTAATAAGGCTAAGCAAACTCTAGAATAAAGGGTACTCTGGATTCACCCAAACAAATCTTAAAAAAGAAGACTCAAAAGGAATAAGCTGATTCACTTGTTACTGAACACTCATTAAAAGAATAAAACAGGGGAGTGGATGTGGCTTAGTGATTGAGTGCCTACTTCCCAAGTATGAGGTCCAAGGTTTGATCCTCAGTA
>JAQZBX010100401.1:0-11368 GCA_029593785.1 Cabassous unicinctus | reverse complement strand
CCTTGCTGCTTGTGCTGCTGTGTCCATTCACTGCGTGTCTTCTCTGTGTCTGCTTATCTCCCCCTTGCTGTGAGGTCTTGCCACATCAGCCCATGGCGCGGTGCGAGCCGGCCTGCCCTCACAAGGAGGCCTCTGGACGCGAACCCGGGCCTCCCATGTGGTAAACGGGGGCTCTATCCACTGAGCCACACCCACTTCCCATCGGATGTTTTTAATGAGGTGATCCATGTAAACTGGAACAGTGCCTGCAACATAGATCCTCTCAATAAATGATGGCTACTACTGTTTAAAAAAATTAGTACAATTATGTTTTTAAAATGGCTATCATCATTGTAACAAATATTCTACACATATGCCAGGTTTTGGTGGTGGGATGGTGTATGGGAATCTTGTATTTTATGTATGATTGTTCTGTAAACCCACAACTTTTCTAAGAAAAAAATTTTTTTTAAGTTTCTATGCTGATGCTAACGACCCACAGAAAGCAAGAGATGGATGATGAAGAAAGGGTTAGTTGGCCTCATAGCACAAATTGGGCAATTGGCCTTTGTAGAATGAAGGATATTTCTTCCATTGTAACAGGAGGGAAGGCAGAAGGTAGGAATAGATACAGGGGTGTTTGTAGATTTGGTGGTGGGAAGGTTTGGAAGTTCCTAACTAATGCATTCATTCTATCTATGGTAATCTCAGTTAAAATGACATAAATACCTTCCCAAACAGCCACCTCTAACATCTCAAACCAACTTCTACCCCAATCAATCAACAAATACAACAAATTCTACATTAGAAATGCCTATGGAATGCACTCCTGCCTTTCAGTTCAGACATCTATTTCTACACCTGGACTTATCATACATTGAGCTATGGACCAAGCACAAAATATGAAGTATGCTTTCTCCTTCATCTCATCAACTTCAACACAATTTCTACTCAGTAGCAATGTAACATTTATAAATGAAGTTCTAGTTTAAGAAGTTAAAAACATATCTGGTGGTCTCCACGGGGTTCTCCCTGTGCCCCTGCCCAGAAGGTCAGCTCGGCAAAAGCAGCCGGGGAGGAGGAGCCCAAGAAGAAGTCGGCCAGGCTGTAGGGTAAACCTCCTGCGAAAGCCAAAAAAGACAGTAGGAGAGGATAAACTTTCAGACAACGTACAACCAAAAGGGAAAACGGGAGCAAAGAGAAAACAAGCTGGAGAGGCTAATGCAGAAACTAAAGAAGATTTACCTGCAGAAATGGAGAAACTAAAAATGAGGAGAGTCCAGCCTCTGATGAAGCAGGAGAGAAAGAAGCCAAGTCTGGTTAATAATATATACCATGTCTTATCAGTGGTCCCTGTTTCTCCCTTCTTGTACAATCCAGAGGAATATTCTTATCAGCTATTTTGTAAACACAAGTTTTTTAGTAGCTCTAGAAGAAACATTTTTTTAAGGAGATTGAAATCCTACCGCATCCCATTTTTAAGTGTAAATAATTTTTTTAAAAGGGGAAACCATTTGCTGGTTGTTTATTCTTTGGTATGAGAAAATAGTGGGATATTGAATTATGGGAGGTTTTGACTGTCTTAGATGTCAACTTAACATTCCATGGGGTGGGGCGTGGCAGTTATCATATCCTATAAGAACCGTGTGCACTCTGTAATATCCTTGGTCTTGGTCATCCAGTTTTTCTAATAACTTTATGAACTGTGGAAGATTGGAAATGTATGTAGTATGTATGATATTGAATTGTGAATTAGTGGGACTTAAAGATGTAACAGCTTATTAACATTTGAAGATACTGGTACTTGATATCCTCTTAAGGAAAACTTACCTCTAAATTTTAAGCTGTAAAGTCACTGGAATAACTTTAGAAAAACAACTACATGGCTTTTTAGGTTTTCTGTATGTACATTAAGAATTGTGTACAAATTGTTCATAATGTCTGTGTTATCTTCAAAACAACCCATAAAATCTCAATTATGAAAGAAAAAAAATATATTTTGTCTATACAATCATTTTATAATAAAGAAACAGGCTAAGAGGGTTCTTACTTTACTTATGATTATAACTGAGAATTAAGAATTAACAAATGATTATGATTACTGAAACATTAGATGCCCTTTTACTTTCTAGTATATTGTAGAAAAGCCAAAAGTAAAAACTTCAAATTACTGAAACGTGCTCAACTAGAGTCCAGATGCCTTGATCTCTGATAATAATTGTATAACTATATAACCTTTATCTTGTGATAGTAAAAACCCTGGGATTTCACCCACATTTTGTACCCACCCCCCACCCTATTTAAACTTTAAAGTCTTATGATCATTAGACAGCCCCTTAATGTTTATTAATGAAGGAACCTGAGCCAGCCCCACACCAATTACTCATTCATTATAAGTTAATTAGCATAAACCTGCCTGTCTTTGAGTACTATAAAACTATCAGAATTATTGTAGTTCAGGGAGGCAGATTTTAGGCCGTTAGATCTCTAACCTCCTTGCTATGTACACGCTGGCAATAAACTCTGTCACTTTGAAACCCAGATGCCTCGGGAATTGGTCATTAATCAAGTACATCAGGCAACAAATCCTGTTTTTGCTCAGTATCATGATCATAAAATTTATAAATAATAGAGATTACAGGGCAGGAGGGATCTCCTCGCTCCAAGAAATCTACACACTTTTTTATAAAGCATTTACGAAAAAGAATCCCTGAAATGAGAGACCCAAATTCAAATCCTACTCTGGCCCTAACTAAATGAACTTCAGGAAGTTACTTAACCTGAGCCTTAAATTCTTCATATGTAAAATGGAAATAATGACTTGTACTTCACGTTGTAATAACAAGTTTGTAAAAGGCAGAGTTCAAAAGAAGCTAAAGTTCCTTTTCTTATATTCAAACAATGCTGCTGAAGAAGGCAGGTATACCATATGCATAAGACTTAAATTGGTCCATTATTGGAAGAACACAGAGTCAACAGAAACAATTTTAAGCAAATATTTAGATGATTTGACTAAAGCTTTCAGTAGTAAGTCTGCTTTTAACAGTATTAAATAACTTCATTGATGCTGGTGACATCAAATTGAATTAATTTAACAACCACTCCTTGCGTTGCCCAGTAATCTGGAGAAAAAAAAGACAATTGGATATTGTCCCAATCTTCTTTTTGGAAAGTGTAGGCACCAATGTCTGACCTGCCTTTAGTAGGAGATACTTCATGGTATCTCTGAAATACCAGACCTCAGAATTACTGTACTGACTTTCACCTTAGACTGAGGGGTTTAGCTCCAAATCAGGTTTTTCATAACAGAAAGTTATTCACTCAGAAAACAAATTAATTAGGGCTACTTATCAAGTGGCAATCCAAATCCACCTGGCTCCCCTTTTCTGTAGAGGCAGTATGAAGAATCTGACCAGCAACTTTAGAATCAAGCCAACTATATGTTCTCTTTAATTGATTAGTCAATACCATTTGCAAATCTAAGGTCAACTATCTTTCATTTCTGGAAATTTTATCTGCCAATAGAACTGAGGAAATCTACTTGGAAGGTTATTTAAATCTTTGAAAGAAGGAATGAGTATATATTCACTATGTGTGAAACACTATGATATGTGCTAAGGATTCAGAGTCAAATAAGGCATGGTCTTTGTTCTTAATATTGTCCTTAAGGTCTATTGGGAGATACACAACTATGATTATGGTATATTTTGATAAGTACTTTAAGAAAGGTATTTATGTAGGATATAGAGAGAGACTACTGGAGCACAGAGGGAAGAACATCTAAATCAATCTGAGGTATCAGAGAAAGCTTGCCATGGTGGTGACAAGTAAGTGAATGTTTTTGTTGTTTTAGGAATTAAGTATTAGTCATTTAAAGGACAGGATGTGGAGAGCAGAGACTCAAGATTAAGGAAATCTTTTCATTTCCATGGTGCAAAAACCCAACCGCACAAAGGGTGCATGTGAGCTAGGGATGAAGGTAGAAACAGAATTATGCAAAGGGTATAGAATATTAAGCAAAACAGTAAGAAGTTTATCTTGCTTCCTCGAGGACAATGCGACAGCAATTCTCTCTCCTAAAGCACCAATTTTTCTGTCTACTGGGTCTTTCTCATCAGCATGCAAACATACAATTATTTCCCCCATCTTTAAAAACCTTTTCTTGATCCTCTTCCCCTTCTAGCTACAACCCTCTTTCTTTCTCCCCTTTGCAGCAAAACTCCTTGAGATGTCTGTACCCAGTATCTTAATTCTCTCCTCTAATTCTCTCTTGAACCCACTTCAAGCAGGCTTTCCCTTTACATCACTCCACTGAAACTACCCATCAAAATCAACAATTAGGGAAGTGGAAGTGGCTCAAGCGATTGGGCTTCAGCAAACCACATGGGAGGTCCCAGGTTCGGTTCCCAGTGCCTCCTGGAGAAGGCGAGCTGGCATGGCGGGCAGGTGCGGCAAGCTGATGCAACAAGATGATACAACAAAGAGACACAAAGAGGAAAAAAAATGACAGATGCAACAAACCAGGGAACTGAGGTGGCTCAGGTGACTGAGTGCCTCTCTTCCACATGGGAGGTCTTGTGTTCGGTTCCCGGTACCTCCTAAAGAGAAGATGAGCAGACACAGAGAGCACACAGCAAATGGTCACAGAGATGGGGTGGGGGAGGATAAATAAATAAAATAAATCTTTAAAAAAATAATCAACAGTTAGGGAGCGGATGTGGCTCAAGTGGTTGAGTTCCCGCCTCCCACATGGGAGGTCCTGGGTCCAGTTCCTGGTGCCTCCTGAAAAACAAAAACAAACAACAAACAAAACAAATGAAAAAACCAACTCAGGGAGGCCGATATGGCTCAGTGGTTGAGCACCGGCTTCCCACATATGAGGTCCCAGGTTCAGTCCCCATCCCTCGGTACCTAAAAGAAAAAAAGAAAAAAAAAATCAACAAGTACATGGAGTGGGTGTAGCTCAGTAGTTGAGCACCTGCCTTGCATGTAGGAGGCCCTGGGTTCAATACCCAGTACCTCCTAAAAACCAATAACAACATTGCTAAATCCAATGTTAAATTTGAATTTTTGTCTTGCTCTATCTGCAGCCTTTGACATAGTTCATGACTCTCTCCTCCTTGGGAAAATCTCTTCACTTGTCTTCCAGAACACTCTCCTAGTTTTCCTCCCACCTTCTGGTTGTTCTTTTTTAGTTTCCTTTGCTGGTTCCTCAACATTAACTTGATTTCTTAACACTCAAGTGCTTCTGAGCTCAGCTCTTGAACCTCTTCTCTTTTCTATCTGTATTCACTCTCTTGGTGATCCCACCCTGTCTCATAGCTTTAAATACCATTAACAATCTGATGACTCCCAAATGTATATTTCTAAGCTTATAGCTCTCCATTTATCATTTGCTTCATGTTTTCTATTCATAACAAACTAGTATCCTGAACTAAGTCTTGAGCTTTTCCTCTAAAACCTGTTTTTCTCATAGTCTTCTAAATCTTAGTTAATGGCAATTCCATCCCTCCAGCTGCTCTTTCCAAAAATCTTAGAATCACCTTTGAATCATTTCTTGCTATACTACCACCACCACCCACAACCACACTTTTATCTAGTTGCTCAGAGAATCCTGGCAGTTCTACCTTTAGAATATACCGAGTTCAACTACTTTTTGTCAACTCCAGTGTCACTACCCTGCTCTAAGTCACCATCATCCCTTATCAGGATTATTGCATTAACTTAACTGACATATTAGCTACCTATTGCTATGTTACAAACTATCCCAAAACTTAGCATCTTAAAACAACAAATATTATACCACGTTTCTGTGAATCAGAAATCTGGGTGCAGATTATCTGGGTACCTCTGCCTCAAGGTCTCTCACAAGGCAGTAATCAAGGTGTTGGGCAGAGTTGCAGTCTTTTCTGAAGGCTTAAGTGAGGGATGATCTGCTTCCAAGCTCATCAATGTGGTTGTTGACACAATATAGATCCTCCTGGGTTGTTGAACTGAGGGTCTCAGTTCCTTGCTGGCTTGGCCAGAGACTATCCTCCATTTCTTGCCACATGGGCCTCTTCACAGGCAGCTCACAAAATGGCAGCTGGTTTCCAACAGAGTGAGCAATTGAGAGAGCAAAAGAGAGCATCCAAGATGGAAACTGCTGTCTCTTTATAACAATTTCAGAAGTGATATCATATCATTTTTGCCATATTCTTTTCAGAAGATGCAAGTCACTAGGTCTAGCCCACACCCAAGGAGAAGGAATTACACAAAGGTGGAAATTCCAGGAGGCAGGGATCATGGGGACACTTTAGAAACTGCCTACCACAACTGGTCTCCCGCTTCCACATTATCCTACACACACACACACACACACACACACACACACACACACGATTTCTTCTCAACACGTCAGCTAAAGGAACTTTGTTAAAACTTAAGTCACAACATATAACTCCTCTGCTCAAAACCCTCAAAAGACTTCTCACTTCACTTGGAGTAGAAGTCATGGTACTAACAATGGCCTAGAAGGCCATACACAGTTACTCCCTGTTATCTCTGAACTACCTCATCTATTACTCTCCTCAATCCTCTCCAGCCCACTAGCCTTCTTGATGTTTCTCAAATGTGCCAGCTGTGCTGCCAACTCAGAGCCTTCACTCTGCCTGTAAGACTTTCTTCAGATATAGGCTTGGCTTATTACTTCATTCTTTAGGAATTTATTCAGACCTCATCTCAGTTAGACCCTCCTTGATCACCCCATTTAAAATTGCATATTCTCCCTACCTGCCCTTCTCTGCTTTGTTATTTTTCTCCATGGCACTTCTCACTATATATCATACTATATACTTTCCTTATTTATTACATCTCCCCTCACCAGAATATAAGCTCAATTATGGCAACTATTTTTCCCTGTTTTGTTCACTGTTGTATTTCCAGGAAAATTCCTGGCACATTAAGGAACTAGAAAAATTTATTTAAACGAATGAATACTGAAAGCTCTAAAAGTAAACCAATGATCTTAAACCTGTTAAATAAGTAATTCTCACAACAGTGAGCACAAGTGACTGAGGAGAATCAGACTAAAAGCAAAGAGGAGATAATTAGCCACTGCTTGCATCTAGGCAATTCATGATGAAAATCCAAATGAAGGTAGTGACACTAGGAATCAAGAATATCATATGGACCCATGAAATAAATAAAATGTATATGACTGCTTCCTAAATTGATCTACATATTCAACACAATACCTATCAAAATCATAACTGGCTTTTTTACAGAAATTGATAAGCTGATACTAAAAATTCATATGGAAATGCAAGTGACTCAGAATAGCCAAAACAATCTTGAAAAAGAATAAAGATAGAGAACTCCACTTCCTAATTTCAAAACTTATTATAATGCTACAGTAGTCAAGAATATGTGGTATAAGGAGAGACATATAGATAAATACAACAGAATTGAGAGTCTAGAAATAACTCATATTTTAATGGGCAAATGATTTTTAACAGGGTACCCAGAAAGTTCAATGAGGAAGGAATAGTCTTTTCAAAAAATGTTGATGGGTCAAACTTGAATTTTCACCCTACCTCATACCACATATACAATTTAACTCAAAATAGATTAAAGACCTAAATTTAAGAGTTAAAACTATAAAGCTCTTAGAAGAAAACATGGGTGTAAATCTGTGAGCTTGGATTTGGCAATGAATTCTTAGATAAGACAACTAAATCACAAGCAAAACATGAAAAAAATTAGATAAATTGGATTTCAATGATATTAAAAAACTTTTGTGCAAAAGCCAATAGCAAGAAAGTGAAAAGACAACCTATAGAATGGGAGAAAATATTTGTAAATCAAATATTTGATAAGCATCTAGTATCCAGAATATATAAAGAATTCTTATAATTCAACAACAAAAAAACCAAAAAATATTTTTTAAATGGACAAAGGACATAAACAGACATTTTCCAAAGAAGATATAATCACTTGAAAAGATTTTCGACATCTGAGCAATTCAAAACCACAGTGAGATACTACTTCACATCCACTAGGATGGCAATGATTAAAAAAAAAAAAAAAAAAAAAATGGAACATAACAAGTGATGGTTAAGATGTGGAAAAATTAGAAACCTTGTACATTGCTGGTGGGACTATAAAATGGTGCACTTTGGAAAACAGTTTGGCAATTCCTCAAAAGGTTAAACATAGGATTACCATATGACCGAGCAATTCCACTCCTAGGCAAAGGAGTGCTGATGCAAAGTACCAGAAATCTGTTGGCTTTTATAAAGGGTATTTATTGGGGGTAAAAGCTTACAGTTACAAGGCCCTAGAGTCCAACTCAAGGTACCATAAGAGGTACTTTCTCAACCAAGTCAGTTGCCACGTATTGAAGGTTGAAGGAAGAAGGCGGGCCTTTCTCACCAAAGTCAATTGCCATGTTTTGAAGGGTTCACCCTTTCCCTCTGGGCTTCTTTTCTCTCAGCTGCAGGCTGGCATAGGGCTTGTCTCTCAGGGTTTCCTCTCTTTCCTGGCATAGGGCTTTTTTCCTTTCCGGGCCCTTCTGTATCTGTCTTGGTTCTCTTCTCAAAGTCAGCTGAAAACTATCAGGCAAATTGCTCATCTTTCCTTGGGGCCCAGGATCAAAAATGACAGAACTCTCTCTTCCAGCATGCATCTTCTTGAGTGAGTGTCTGTTTATATAAGCCCACTAAGGGGATGGGGACTCAACCTGAGTCATGCCTTACTGACGTGGCCCAATTAGAAGCCCTAATTTGATTTTATCAAGGTAACTTAATTAGAGGCCCCTCACTGAATTTAAAACAAAGGGTATCACACCCAGAGGAACAGATTAGTTCACAAAAATAATCTCAAACTCACAAAATGTATGCAAAAAAAAAGATTATATACGATTGTTCATAGCAAAACTATTCACAGCGGCCAAAAAGTGAAGATAACCTAAATGTCCATAAACTGATGAATGGATAAACAAAATGCAGTATATCCAAGCAATGGAATATTACTTGGCCAGAAAAAGGAATGAAGTACTGACATGGGTGAACCTTGAAAACATGCCATGTGAAAGAAGCCAGACACAAAGATCACACACTGTATGATTCCCTTTATATGAAATATCAAGAATTGGCAAATCCAGAGAGTCAAAGTAGATTAGTGGTTGTCAGGGGCTGGGGAGAAGGGAGAATAGGGAGAGACTGGACACCAAATGCAGCAACATATAAAAAAGATTGCACACCATGACCAAGTGGGTCTTGCCCCAGGAATGCCGGGTTGGTTTATCATCCAAAAATAAATTAATATAATACCACATATAATAAAGGACAAAAACCACATGATCATCTCAATAGTTGCATGTAATAAAAATCTAACACCCATTCATGGCAAAAATTTTCAACAAACTAGGAATAAAATGGAATCTACAGCTAATGTCATACTTAATGGTGAAAGACTGAATGCTTTCTCCCAAAGACTGGGAAAAAGATGAGGATGACAACCTTTACTACTTCTATTCAGCCAATACTGGAAGTTCTAGCCAGTGCAATAAGACAAGAAAAAAAAAAGAATTAAAAGCACAGACTTGGAAAGGAAACAGCATCTGTCTTTATTTGTAGACAACATGATCTTGTATGTAGTAAAGCTAAAGGAATCTATTAAACAATATAGAACTAATAAGTATGTTTAGCAAAGTCATAGGATATGAGATCAATATACAATAATCTATTTCTCTATATTAGCAACAAAAACTTAAAAATATGAAATTAAAAAACAAATTTATACTAACACCAAAAAATACTTAAAAATAAATTGGGGAGGGAAGCAGATGTGGCTCAAGCAATTGGGCTCCAGTCTAACATATGGGAGGTCCCCGATTCAATTCCCAGGGCCTCCTGGTGAAGGCAAAAAGCAGGTCCACGCAGAGAGCTGGTGGCCCATGCGGAGAGCTGAGGAAACAAGATGACGCAACAAAAAAGAGACACAGAGGAGAGACAGTGAGAGACACAACAAACCAGCTTGAACCACTTCAGCTGAAGTGGTTCAAGAGATTGAGTGCCTCTCTCCCACACAAGAAGGTCCCAGGATCAATTCCCGGTGCCTCCTAAAGAGAAGGCAAAAAGAGAAGACAAGAAGACACAGAAAAACATGCAGCGAGTGGACACAGAGAGAGCAGACAGCGAGCACAAGTGGCAAGGGGGGAGGAATAAATTAAATAATATAATAAATCTTTATTAATATATAAACAAATAAACAGGGGAGTAGATGTAGCTCAGTGGTTGAGCGCCTGCTTCCCATGTACAAGGTCCTGGGTTCAATCCCCAGTACCTCCAAAATAAATAAATAAATAAAACAAAAGGCAAAAACTATAAACTAAACATCACACAAACACTTCTTAAAGAAATTAAAGAAGTTCTGAATAAATGATCCTATGTTTCTGGATTGAAGGACTCAAACTCCTAAGACAGCAATTCTTCCCAAATTGATCTATAGATTCAACGTAGGGTTTCTAAAGCTTGGCATTGTGAAGTTTTGGGCCTGACAATTCTTTATTGTTTGGGACTGTCCTGTGCACTGTAAGATGTTAGCAGCATCCCTGGCATCCCTGGCTTCTGATAGATACCAGTAGCACCATCCCATTCCACTTACAACAAACAAACAAATAAAAACCAAAAAACTCCAGACACTGTCAAATGTCTCTTAGGAGGCAAAATTGTTCTTGGTTGAGAATCACTGACTTAATGCAATCTCCATCAAAATCCCAGCAAGGTTTTTTTTTTTTTTTCCCCCAAGAAATTGAAAAGCTGATCCTAAAATTGATATGCAAATGCAAAGGACCCTAGAATAGCCAAAGGAATTTTGAAAAAGAAGCACAAAGTTAGAAAACATAAACAACTAATTAAAAATTTTATGATAAAGCTACAGTAATCAAGGCACTGAAGTATCAGTGTAAGGCTTGACATATAAATAAATGGAACAGAATAGACTCCAGAAATAAACTTCAATATATATGGTCAAGTGTCTTTCTACAAAGGTGCCAAGATAATTAAATGGGGAAAGATAGTCTTTTCAACAAATTGTGGTGGAAAAACTGGATATCCTCATGCCAAAAAAAAAAGAACCTTGACACATACTTCATACCATAGGCTGCAAAAATTAACTTCAGGGAGTAGATGTGGCTCAAACAGTTGAGCACCAACCTCCCACATGTGAGGTCCTAGGTTCGGTTCCTAGTGCCTCCTGAAGAAGACAAACAACGAGCAGACTGAGCAAAACAATGAGCAGATGACAAGCAAAAACAACAATGAGAAATGTATGTATCTATTCATCGGTGCTTACTTTTTAGTTTTTAATTATTTATATATTCAATTATTAAATGTACTAAAAAAAG